>JAKKZN010000005.1:568858-588086 GCA_033441825.1 Pangasius elongatus
TGTAAAGCTGCTTTGTGACAATGTCCATTGTTAAAAGCGCTATACAAATAAAACTGAATTGAATTGAATTGAATGACGTCCTTCAAGTCTCCTGGCACGAGCAGAAGGGGAAAACGCCGCAGCATGGCTGTAACCATGGTTTCCACAGCGCATTCGGCCATGACAACTGGTTCTCATGGAGCGTCAGCGTCCGCTGGTGTTCCTGCACTGCTTCTCGAACCCGCTGCAGCACCTCGCTGTGACGTGCCTCGGTTTCTGCCGTCAATGGCACTGCCTCCGAGGGGTCAGAGGTCACATCGAAGACAAGTGGCGGGTCGTGGTGTGTGATGATGTCGCCATGGCACAAGCATCTTTGTGTGCTGTTGCAATTCGCAGTGAAGAAGTGCACTTTGAAAACTGAGTCACCTAAAGAAATAAAAAACATTCAACCTATTATTACTTAATGTGTGTGTGTGCGTGTGCGTGTGCGTGTGCGTGCGCGCGCGCGCGTGTGTGTGTGTGTGTGTGTGTGTGTGTGTGTATACTCACTGTTAGGAGGATGCCAGCGGACGGCGGTCAAATGAACACCACAATAGTGAAACATGAACTCATGTTTCGAACGCTTTATTTTTCCCTCCAACAGCGGCAGCAGGTCATGACCGTCCAGAATTCTTAAAAGCGTGCACAAACACACAAACACACACACACAAACACACACACACACACACACACACACACACACACACACACAGAGTAACTATTTGCAATTCGTTCATTTCTGGCTAAAAGATATCCAAAAGCTTATCGCACATTGCAGCTGAGTCACTATTATGTGCTGAGTCACTATTATGTGCTGATTCCATTATGTGCTGATGTGTTACCACTGGAATTAAATATATGAAGTAAATAGTGTGAACAGAACATTCAGACAGACGGCTAATAATTATTTTTTGTCAATTGTGTTAATGAGTAAGAAGTACTAGCCTGTCATTAGGCAGCTGTCCTCCTGCTAGATTCACTACGGTAGGAAAAATGTCCATTAAACTTGTTGGCTCATTGACGATTTTTCCGGCTGGAAGACGACTTGTCCAGCGGAATATTCCTGGAACACGAATGCCACCTTCCCAGCCAGCCATGTTTTTACCACCTGCACAAAACATAAAAAAAAACCTGTGTAAGTGGGATGGTGATATCAGGCCCTACAACCATCACACCCAGAGCAAAACCTGCAGCGGAAAAAAAATGGTAGGTTGCATATTACTGTACTTATTTAAGCACAGTGTAGTCCTTAAAAAGTGCTTAAAAAAGTACTGTGTCTTTTTCTATATAGAAAGTGTGGATATTGCCTGCTCTTGAGAATGATAGTTAATGGAGTGTGATGCTGATATTTACTGAGGGTGAGCTCCACTCAAGTGCTGATACTGTTTGAGAAGAAGAATCAATCAAATGCTTGTACTAGTTCTATTCAGGCTAAGACTCAATCATGTACTGATACTGCACTCTACTGATGATGAGAATCACCCGATCTATTAGTACTGTACTCTATTGATGATGAGAATCACTCACTGTATTAATACTGTACTCTACTGATGATGAGAATCACTCATGGTACTGCTACTGCTTTCTCCTTAAGGTGAGTATCAGTCAGGGACTGATCCTGAATGAGGTCAAGAGTCATTCAAACCCACCACAGAACACATGGGGTGTGATGACAACATTTAGTCTGTAGGATCTGGTGAAGGTGGACAGTGAACTCCATGTCACTACGCTCTTCTTTGTGCTGCTCTGAAAGAAAGCATGCCTTGTCCTGCGTTCAGGTACCCCTGCACTATCACTTCCTTTAACAAATTGGCTAACCTGTAAAGGTTCTTCCCTCTGTACCCAAACAGATGGTCAGTGACCTGAAAGTTGTAAGTCAGTTTCACATAGCACTTGAGAGCCCTGTGTGGATGCAGATCTGGCTTCGTCATGTTCTCATCTGCAGGTGCAGATAGGTCAGTATCTTTGACAGTAATGCTTGGTTCAGCAGCAGCATGATGCGCTTGAATTCCCAGTCCCCAAAGCAGTGTGCAGGCACTGTGTGCTGACGGATACATGTGGTTTTCCTGGCCTTGAGGAAGCTATCTTTAAAAAAGGCCATTTTATATCAGCTTCTGTTATATAATACAGCTATATTAGATAATACAGCTATGTACACCGTTAGGGTAGATCAAGACAGAAATGTCTAGCTGAGGCATCAAAACTCTAAAACTTTGTTAACAATGCAAGAATAAGCGGTTTATTTCCAGAATTTCACAATGCAGTGGAAACTTTCCCCTTTCTTGCACAAAACCTGCATGCAGACAGTGTACACACAGAGTGTGTCTGACCCCTTGAAAACATACTAGTACTTTTGCTTCCAGATGCCAACCATTTCAGGCACTGTGAAGTAGTGAGCAGGTCTTGTCTGATGGACAATAGCCATGGAGGGCTCAGTAACATCAATAACAGGTGGAACTATGGTCTGTTTCACCAAAATGGGGTTATCAACAATGCAGGCTGCATAGTCTGTCAGATTATTTGGTCAGTCGTGTGTCTCTGTCCTGTCTGTGAACCATATTGGATAGATGGACTTCGAATTGCCACGAATGTTTCCAAATAACTGAACCACCTCTTTAAGAATTTGCAGCCAATAAGTAATCAGTTTTCTAATTGCAACAGTCCAGTATGTAGGCAGCTATCCAAGACAGAAGGTGTACTTTACCCATTTACTGATTTCAACATTGTTTGTGATACTGTGCTCCCTGGGTGGTTGATGTAAAACACCACTGTACTCTTGTCTGTTGCAGTTTTAGTACATGTGATCCCCTTAAGGGTTCCTGGAAATGTTGCAGCAGTAACCAAAACAGCTTTTATTTCGAGGACATTGATATGCAGATCACCAGCTTTCACTTTAAACACTTTTTCCAAATGCCATTACTTCCATTTCCCAGCCAAACCTGCTTACTCAGTTATGATAATAGACCAATGATTTCCCTGCTGTTATGGCACTCACAGCTTGTCACGCTACCGGTAACATCGCTGTGCCTACTGAATCTCCCATCGTGGGCTTTATCTCCTGAAAGCCAAGAGTAAATCACCGTAGACTTGCACTTGCAAGCGTATCATATGCTTTCAAAACCAGCTCTTTTATGTTCGAGTTGTGCTCACAGGTCTCTTTACTGCTGGCACTGATTTCAGCCCTGTGGTTTCCTCAACTGCCATTGAAGCCATTATGTGTGCAAAATTTGTACAAAATTCCTTGCACTGTTGAACACATATCATGTCTCCTTGTCTCCTTTCACTCGTACACTGTGGAATGTTCCATCCATTATTGTGTCAGGGTGTTCAATACTTTGCATTAGGTGGAAGATTAACCACTGCTGTGAGGAATATGCGGGGGTATTGTGAGCAGTACATTTTCAATATAATCCTTTCACAAGTCATTTGTCCAAGGAAGGAACTGGAGTGTGCATATATACAGTCATATACGGTAACCATCAGCTCACCTGTTAAGATGAAAAAGTTTACATGCAGGAAAGGAGGAAAATTTACAGTAGAAAATTGTACTTTCTACTGTTTCTACTACTCTAGATGTAACGATGGTACAGTAATTACCTGCCTCTGAGAAATTCCTTTTTTTCCCCACCACTTTGTCGTCATTTTGTGAGCTTCCCCTTTCATGGAGTTCTGTGGGTGTAACTATTTAGTTTTTACTGTACACACTTTTGATTGGCATTTGTCAACATATAAGTGAGTGTACAAAGAAAATCAGCAAAACATTTTCACACAACTTTAATAAAAGGTTGATAAATTAGGCCCATTGGCATTACAGATTTTTCTATACATTTTTTTGGTAATATTTTACAAGGGTGTTTGAGCAGCACTAAGTGTTTTGAATGTGCTGAGAATGGGAAACAGGACGAGTGTGACATAGCCTTTAAAGAGTTCGCAGTCAGAAGGTTACGAGTTTGCTATTAGCACTCAGGTAGAAAATGAGTACACTAGTTCAATAAGTAACCCACTCTGGTAGTCCAGAGTGTGAGGAAGTAGAAACACACACACACACACACACACACACACACACACACACACACACACAGACGCGCGCACGCACACACGCACCCGCTCACACACGCTCACACACACACGCACATGCACGGCGCACACACGCACGCCGAACATGGGCCAAGCACCAAACGCACACAGCTGATAGATGATCCTTATCACAAACAGCCCCCAACCGGTAACCCAATCAGCTCTGAGTCACCCCCAAGAAAACTGAGGAGAAAACACACACTAAAATTTCTAATGTCAGAATTTCAGCAAGGAGAAGAATCCTAAAGCAGCGTTTAAGTTCATTCAGTTTGGTCTGGAGAATGGTGTTTTACATTTTACCTCGATAAATTCCATTCCAGCCTCCAATATGGCCTTGTGAGTCCGAAATCCAGATGTCTCCTCCGTGATCAGACGTGAAGTACATCAGAGTCCTTTCAGAAAGTTTCAGCTTCTCGACAGCCTTCACCATTCTGCCTGCAAGAGGTAAATTAGAAAGGTGGTTCGGTGTGTGAACTGTTTGCTGAACTTAAGTGTAAGTGTACGACCAAGAAGCCCGATGCAGCAGCAGTCACATCATCCTGTTCACGCACTATTAGCCTTTTTTTGTAATTTAATGACAGGTCGTAAATGACAGAATAACGTTACTGTGCGGCTGTATCATCACAGGACAGGTTCAAGGATGCAGGAAGCTCAACACGGAGATATAATGTTACCTGGAACATTTTATAACAGAATAATAGGAAAAAATACATAATAGATTTAAACTAAACCAGCTCCGGATTTCTCTCACCAATCATCCAGTCCACTTCCTCCACGTTGTCTCCGTAAAGGCCATGTTTGCTTTTTCCTGCAAACTGTTTGGAGATGAACAGTGGCGTGTGAACATGAGGCAGAGACAGAAACAGCAAAAAGGGTCTGTTCTGGTTCCTGCAGGCGCAAACAAATAAAGTGAAGATTTCTACTGGACAGAGTTCGACAGTAGTGCAGGTGCAAATCACAGGTTTATATTAATGCACTAATATAATGCTAATACATTATTGTTTCTATAGTAACAGCTCATTCACAGGGACTTGTATGGCAGAAACTTCACATAATCTAAGGCTAATAATAAACAGATTTTTAAAAATTATCTAAAAAAAAAGATAAAAAGAGAGACTGGTTAGGGAACGACTGTTTATAGCTGCTCTAACATAAGTGAGAACAGGAACTAACTTGTTTTGTGGACATTCCGAAACATTAAATGTATGAATTTATTTCGGCCTTGGCAGGTTAGTGCGGTATAAGAGGAATAAAACACTTATGGACATGCTGTTACAGGAAATTAATCAACTACATATTGCCTTTAATAAAATCTAACTTTTTTTTTAAAGTTAATTGGTTAGAATCGTGCTAGAGAACAACACTAGAAAAAAAATTTACCTCAAAAAAAAAAAAAAAAAAGTTGACCTCACCTTTCAACAAACTGCTCCGCCTCTTTCATTAGCTTTTCCGTTAGTGTGTCCAGGTTCGCTGGTTGTTCCACTACATCCTGGTTCCTCATGACGATGCAATTCCAGGTTTGTATGAACGCAAATGGAATATACCAGGTCAAAAAGCCAAGAATGTAAACAACAACGAGGTAGACGAGCATCCTGGAGCTGATTTCTAGAATTCCAGTGATTTTAGCCGTGATTAGTGTCAACACTGCCAGTGCTAACAGCATGAAAATGTGCCACAGCAGCTCCTGAAGGTCACCTAGCACATCATTGCTGTTTCCAGGTTTGCAGCCCTTAAACAGGGTGAAGGGAAGACCATAAAAGTAGTCGAAACCGTGGCTGTTGGGATGGTGGCAGTGATCGTTCCTGCTCTTACAGCTCACGCCCAAGTGCCACTTTCCTGGAGAAAATGCAAAAATAATCATTTTTTAATCAAATAATCACTAAGCTCTGGTACCTTCAAAAAAACAAAACAAAACAAAAAAGTTAGCACTGACAGCATGATTCCTTTGCACCTCACATCACAACCAAGGGCCAGAACCTAAGACCATTTTCCATCTGGTTCCACACACTGTGATGTTATTCTGGTAGCCACATGCCTTGCATCATAACACTTAGCATTCTTGAACATTATTCTCAAGGTGGAGCTACATTTATAAAGTTTATATCTTACATTTGAGCAAAAAAAAAAAACATGTTGTACACTAAAATAAAAACTGTTGTACTTTCTTATTAGTTACCTGTCGATATTCTTCCATGTTAGCTAGCTTATTCTTGGTTAACATTGTACATTCTTTAGTTAAGTGTTTAGCAATAGTTAGCATGGTGTTCAATTTAACATGCTTCATTACTAGTATTAGCTAGCTGCTGACAATTCTTTGCTAGTTTAGCTACCAAAACAAAGTGCTTTCCAGTACAATGACACCCTGTAAAGCTCTGCATGGCATTAAGTTTAACATTCCTCATTAGTTGTACTACTTAGCTGGTCTAGCAGTGGCTTCTTGGCTAGAAGTGTTAACTCTCTGGATAAAAAACTTTAGTAACCAAAATAAGGCTTCTTATTTGCAGCTTTCAACTAGCTATTTCCTGTGGAAACAGTTAAAAACAATATGCTAACCTAATAAAAGCTACGCAACAGAAGTGAACCACTGTTTAGAAACTCTGGTTAATATGGCACTTTGGGACATGGAGTGGCCGTCAGTATGTCATTGTTTACTTACCGAAAATTCCTGTGGCGTAACCCTGCTTTTGTAGGAGTTTGGCAAACGTGGTTTCGTTGGGAGGAAGTCCTCCTGAAGCACCGAGGAATAGGATCACCGGCACTCTTCCAGTACTTCCGAGACCTTAGGTGGAAATATTATAGAAAGGTGGTATTGCTTTAAGTAATACATTTACATTCATGAAAATGATCATTTTTATATTTCATATACACTTTGGATTAAACTTCATATAGAAGTGAAAACTGTAGTTTGGCTGAATTATGGTAATGATGATGCAGAGAAAGTGTTCATTGTGTCTTACTGTTTTATGCTTTGCTGAGGAAGAGACTCTGCTCAAGTTCTAATACCTAGATAAGGAGACCCAGATGTTCTTTAGACTGTTACTGATAAAACAATTCTTTGAATAACACCCTTTTTCCTGAGGCTCAGAGAGTCTCCCCCTTAGATAATTCAGATAGTTCTTTGTCCTGTATGACTCAGAAAGATGTTATCATGAATATCCATAGATAAAGGACTATAAGAGAAGACTGTTGAAAAATGAGATGGTGATGCATTTTTTGAGTTGTTGTGTCTCCATAGCAGTAACCAATAAAAGAAGGTTCACTTGAAGAGATTCTGCCTCATATTCTCAGGAAAGTTCCATGACACCTTTCATCCAGCAAATACCTTGAAAAATGAAAGGCCATGAACGAGACCATCTGAAAGAGGAGGCATCTCATGGGCATGTGCTTGGTGCCTGGGCTGGACATGCTAATGAGATGTCCACTAGCAAATCATGTAGCCCCATTGTCTTATTGCCCAAGTTTCTTATTGACTTGAGCTATACGAGCTCTCTCATGGAATTCAGTGCTATGGGTTGATGAGTTATTGGAGTTGTTTGGCCTGTGAAAGGGGAACTGACAGGTCTCCTTGGGCCATAGGTTGTAGTAGTTCATAGCCTTTAGGACACTCTTTGGTGAAGCCTTTTGGTTTGAAAGGACCACCAGCGACCTTCATGAAAAAGCTCATGAAAAGGTTCCTGTGGGGAAAGAAGAGTTTGCTGCTGCAGACCAGCTTGATAGAGCACCTCAGACAAGTCTTTGGGACAATGAAGGAAGCGGGTCAACCTCAGGAAGCGGGTCAACCTCAGGAAGTGTATAGTGGCAAAAGACCAAGGACAACTAACAGGGTTTCAACACCTGTGCCGGAGTAATTCGGCTGCAGGTGGAAAGCTTCTGGGGATTGTGGCATGATATAAAAGATTCATACCCAGTTTCTCCTCCTCACAGATCTCACAAATAGCTTCAGCATTTAACAAAGACGTCTGCAAAGAGCAATGCCTGGCAGATTCCCAGCATCTCAATAATGGGACATTTTGCAGGGAATCAGATCTGGTGAATGAAAGACTTCAGGTGACCCTTTGTGCTGGAGACCACTGCGTCAGGAGTTAGCTTGGAAGCAGTACTGCCAAGGGAGGTGAATGGAGAAAGACTGCCCACCGTATTCCTGAGCTGCAAGCTGTTGTGGAAATAAAAGATTCATGTTGAAGAGTGACTCCATGGCATTACAGTGGCAGATGATGGATATCAGTGTCAGGATCGCTATGTGGTACCTGATTCCAGCTCTACAACACCACTGTGGTATATCATTAGAGGCTCACAAACAACAGTCACAGCTAACACCCACGATCGTGTATAAGACTGGAGCAGTTTCCTGGTTATATTACTTGGTATATTGGTTATTGCATTATCCATTCTCTGTATCGCTACACAGGGTCATGGGGGCACCCTGGACGGGGTGCCAGTCGATCGCAGGGCACAATCGCACAGTAAGGACTATTTGGAAATGCCAATCAGCCTACAACACGTCTTTGGACTGGGCAGGAAACCGGAGTTACAAAGGAAGCATAGGGAGAACATGCAAGGTCCAGGCTTGATTCAAACCCCCAACCCCGGAGGTACGAGGCAATAGTGCTAACCACTAAGCCACCGTACCCCCCCGGTTACTGTTTTAGATCATTAATATAATGCAAAGTTCAGGCAGTAAAGGGATGCAAATTAGTCTGTTGATGATGTTTATTTATTAATTGGAGCAGCCTTATTGTTAGCACATTCTTACCTCAGAATATAAATTTGCATAGAAAATTCCTCTACAAGTGCACTCCATCATTACAGTTATTACAAGCGCCCAGGGGTGCTATTCTGTTTACCTTTAAAAACAGTATTCTGCATAAGCAAATGACATTTCTAAACATTTTTTAATCTTTTTACCACAAAAATTGTGTTGAATTTAGCCACATAGCAATCCAATATGTTCCAATTTAAATCTGCATTAACTGCATGTGTTCTTTGTGCTCTTTCTTAAAGTGTGCCAGATTTCTGCAGCTGACTGTATACAAGCAAAATCAAGACAAATGTAATCGCAGATATTGTCAATTATGTATACAAGTAATGTGAAGAGGGAACTCGCCAACATATACGCACCTGAACGCAAAGCGTGACGTCCAGTCATGAACGCAGCTCTGCTTGGTGTACAGAGAGGAGCGGCAGCGATGTGCTGAGTCAGTTTCACTCCTTCCTTCGCTAACCTGTCGATGTTCGGGGTTCTGACGACAAACCAGACTACACACGTCAAGCTTCTCTGAAAATTCGAGTCTAAATTAGCAACAAAACATGTGTGCTTTATTCACCTGATTGTATCGTTCCCATAGCAACCAACGTCCCCGATCCCCAGATCGTCAACCATCATGAGAATGAAGTTAGGTTTGGTGGCATCTTCAGCATTTGTAACACAACGACTTTGGACGGTTAGGATAAACAATCCAAGCAAGTGCCTGAAATGTTGAAAGAAAAAAATAAAAATACAGAAAAATGAACAACAGTCGTCCCTCCAGCACCATGTGTAGCCAGATACATCAGTATTACCCTGAACCGCAATGTTTAGAATCAAACTATTGCTTAAAAAGATCATATTTCCTCCTATATTTTTTAACTGCTTTGATTAACCATAATATTTGTGTCCACTGAACACCAGAAGATGTCCCATGTTTACATTTAGCTAGCTAAGGTACAAGCAGTATATGCAACTAGACCTGGATGTTACCTCATAAATTCTGGAGGAAAACACGTCCAATGACATGTCCAGTAACTTATGATTTTAAGTTTCGAACAGTAGCATATACAATGTGGTACACTAGATAGAACTGATTTTCAGCACATGTCTGAACTCAACAAAACTACAAAACGACACGCACACAAAAAAAAACAGAACATCATACCTCAGGCTTATGTGAGCCATCAGAGGAGCAACCCAGTCCTCCTAAAGGACGTGCGTTTAGAGTAATGAAGAACAGTCCAGGAATCACAGGAGGCTGGAATGTTTCAATTGTCTTTAAAAGATAACGTCATGCACGGTTGTTTTAAGTACACAGAGGTAAAATAGTACCCAGCATGCACCACTGAAAGGGAAACACATGAGGAACAGTCATCCAATGATCACATATTTATTATTAGTGAGATCAAAGTACAGGAGGTCAGTAATCCTTTTTATGGAACTACATTGCACAACACCTGGGTTATAGAATAGCATATTTTTACATATTAAAATATACGTATACTATACGGTTAAAAGTATGTGCACCCCTGGCCATCAAAATCTAAATTGCCCCTTTGTGTGTGTGTGTTGCTGCTCGAGGTGGATTCCTGCCAGTGTTCCTGGGACAGACTCCAGATCCACACAGACCATGACTAGGAGAAAGTGCTTCACTGAAGATGAATGAATGAATGAATGAATGAATGAATGAATGAATGAATTTAAGTACAGATATGTGAGTAATATTTCTCAATGCTATCAGTTCAGCTGTGTTTAAAGTTCAATATTAAGCCTTTAATACTGCAGGTATAAAACAAAATTCATATTTTACAATTATATAACTACACACACACACACACACACACACACACACATGTAAATAACTATTATATACTGTATAAGATTAATGTGACTGCATCATGAAGCCTTGATTCTCAAAGAAATTAAAATATGACTAGGTTTATCTGTGAATAAATCCCACTTCCTTACCCCTTACCTTTGCTCCACGGTGCTGTTTTTGGAGAATTAAACAGGAACTTGTCAAATAGTTTAGTTTCAGAAAAAAAATCTCTCTTTCTCTCTCTCTGGAGGTTTAAACCCCAGCTCTCGGGCTGAATCCCAAACGGCTTCATGTTGTCTGTGGAGTGCACTAGGTGGCGCCGAGCGCGCGGGCATTTCGTCCCCTGTGTAGTGCACTTCTCTAGCACACAGGCTGCCATTTAGGACGTGGCGTCCTTAGATAGCGGCTATTAGTTCTTTACTACGCTCTAAACCTGTGTGTCTCTAATACACGTCACTGAATTAATGGTTAATTTAAAAGGAGGAATCTATTATTCTCTTAATAAAAAACAAAGCAGCTTTTGTTTTAGTCTCTATTTTAGTACTGTTATCCTAAAGTTATCCGAATGCTAACTTCCGCTAGCCCGCCTATGGAATTCTTTATGCACGTGTAATATGGTCTTTACGGTACAAGGCGTTTCTTCAGGAATAATGACTCTACTGTGCAACATTCAACACATTTATGCATACATGGCGCATGTCTTTTGGTAAATTTTACATTGCATAATTTCTCTAATAATCTACCCTGCTGAAAAAACAAACAAGCTATAAAATTCATCACAGAAATTCTAATGGTTTCCACTACAAATACCATTACAAACCATCAGCTACCCATTAAAACCATTACTGGTACTTAATGGTATCGACTAGATGTAACATGCCACCAACAGAAGGTAACAAATCACCAGGGACCATTAGAGCTTCCATCAAAACCAATACAATTCCCATTATAACCATTACAAAGTCTATGAGGGTTTCCACATATATATATATTTTTTTTTTCAGCAGGTACCTTTCACACAGATCTGAAACAAAGTTCTAAATCCAACCTACATTTTTAAAGAGATATATATATATCTAATAAAGGGATAAATTCACAGTGATAAATTCAAGTATTTATAATATACATTTTGTTAATCCATTTATTTCTGTAAAGCTGCNTCTGTAAAGCTGCTTTGCGACAATGTCCATTGTTAAAAGCGCTATACAAATAAAACTGAATTGAATTGAATTAATAATGTTGGTGTAAAATCTTGAAGTTTACAGAGATCTGAGGTTAAATCAGACACAGAAAACTCTCTGTGTCTAATCTCTATTGTCTATTCATTCCAAGTTCAAATCTGTAGTGTGCGAAATAATTATTTTTTTAAAAGAGTTTCTTTTGTTCTTTCTTTGTCTTGTACAGTGTCCTCTGGGATACTGAAGTATCTAAAAGTAGTAATTCAGTTTTTCCGAAGGCTGTAGGTAAGGCAGGAAGTGGAATGAGCCTGTGAAAAAGGCCATGGTGGTGTGGGACCATGGCCGTTTTGGGACCGGTAATCACAAGATTCTGTCAGCATGGAACCTTGTCCTAGACACACATGAATCATGACTTAAAGAACCTCTTTATTTGTCTGGTAGAATGATTTTCCACCAATATTTTATGGTGAGAGGTTAATGGGTGACGAGTGACAATGACAGTATGAGCCCCGGCTTTCAGAGCATCAGTAAGATTGGAAGGAACATAGCTCTTGTTTTGAGGGTTCAGATGACTTGGATTGTGGTAGCAGTGAAGATGGTGTTGGTGCTGGTAGGATCTGGGTCTGCTGGGTACATCCATGTCTGCTCTGACATTTTTGGAAGAATACGTGAAGAGGGTCCATTGGGATTCGTCCTGGTGTTTTGGCTGTTTTTAAGGTATTCAAGGTTCTTGTGCTCATTGTAACCTACACAAGGGTGTTCAACACCCTGCTGTCATCATCATTAAAGCCTTCAGTGAGTGCAAGTTTTCTTGGGCAGTAAGTTACATCCTAGCCCGCGCCCACGCCCTCTTCGGAAACATCATCCTCTATTATAAATAGCAAACTCGGGTCAAGGTGTTTTAGTATCAGGGCTGAGGTAAATGCTTCGATCCTCCCTTAACGACTGACATGGAAGGGATTGAATGATGCAGATAATTTTAATGATCATCGACAGACATGTGCAAACCCTCGAGATGTTGGCTATATCTGTGCTAAAGGGTCATAAATGGTCATATTGAAGATGCTATTATTATTATTATTATTTTTTATTACTGTTGCTGTTGATTCTGATATTGTTTATAGGTATTATGGTCATTAGTAATACTTATTTTATAGATTTGGTGGTAAAATACATACAGTATAAAAGAAGATGTAAGTATAATAATGTATGATGTATAATATCAGTGAGAATCACACATGAGTATAAACTGATAGCAGCAAGTTTCCTTTAGAAATGCCTTTGGTGCACTTGTTGCATTTCATCAGCTGAAAAGACAATGTGTGTGTGTGTGTGTGTGTGTGTGTGTGTGTGTGTGTGTGTGTGTGTGTGTGTGTGTGTGTGTGTGTTACATCTTCAATAAAAGTGTCCCTCAAGCACACACCTCCACATAGTTAGAAAAAGAAAATGTTTCTACCCACATGCAATTTCCTGCATCTAAATTCAGCACACATATCATGTGTGCTGAATTTCAGAATCATATTTCAAAATGCAGAATTAGCTTAGCTTTTTATTTTTAATGAACATGATTACATTATAGCTGTGCAGCTGAGTCCACACCTTTTGTACTTACTACACTACATTCCTAAATCTAGGTCAATGAAAGTACAGAAAGTTTCAGAACTGAAGATTTGCATGCATACATGAAGATTTCAGTCATTTCTGAAGGTTTCACGTCATTTAAATGTCTAAAATCACAGTCTTTCACAGTAACTGAACCGTGCTATCTTCTTTATATTTTGCCACAGACCTGAACACCACACTTAAGAGTTCTTTAGTTTTTCCCTGTAACCAATAACAGGGTTTCCAGATATAGCTATGTTAGAAAGTCTACATGGTGAGTGGAGAAACGTCTGCAAGGTTATACCAGTGTTCCACTTGCCTTTACATTGCACTAGACCTGATAAAGACTATAGTAGCCAGGGATCTCTTTAACTGTCATAAAATCTATTGAGCAATTATTTGTCAATTATTCAATGTGTGCAAATAATATTTTGGCTATTTATTGAAGTGACAGAGATTTTTTCCTGAACATTCCACCAACAGACCACATTAAGTCCAAGTTCATGTTACTTGTTTTTGAATTATGGACTTTTGTATTAAACCCATTTGATTCAACTTACAAGTCAAACCAGATAATAACTATGAGAGCTCAATAAGAACTGGAATAATTTAGTTATGCTTCAAGAATTGCTGGATGTCCCTGGACACCACTTTGAGAGCCACTGTTTCACAGAATTTAGTGTACTCTAATAGATGAGTGGTTTCCAACCCTGATCCTAGAGTACCCCATGTCCTGCACATATCATTGGTTACATTGACAAAACAAGGTTCTGGTAATTAGCCGCTCAGTTGGAATTGAAGTGGTAATTCTGGAAGAAATGCAAGGGTACACTAGGACCTTGGGAGAGAATCACTGTAGTAAACTATCACTAAGTATAAAACACCCACATCCTTAGAATACTAAAAAGGATTCCTTAAGGGCCCTTTTTATGTTTCAAATTACTAAAGAGATTTTATTTGGAGTCTCATTTGAAAAGTAAGCAGGGCTTGGTATAGAAAGTTTAAAGGTTCCCCCTGAAAGACCAAACCACAGAACACTTATGGGTGCTAGATGCAAGGTGTGTTTTTTTTTTTTTGTCCAAAGTATTTATAGTATGTTCAGATGAGGGGCAGAAATCCAACACTATTTTTCAGTTAGTGTGACTCATTACAACTAGAAAATTTATGATCTGGATTATTAAAACCTTTTCTGAAAGAGAAGAATCCAACATACAACCTTTAAGTGTTCCTTCAATAAGGCAAATCAAAGAACCATTTGGTGTGCTTGGTGGAACCCTTTTTTTAAGAATGTAGTACAAGTTCAAGCTTTGCAACTGAACAACAAATTTTTATACCATCCCAAACTTGCCATAGTTGTCCCAGTGATCCCTTCTCCAGGGAGTTTCTGTGACAGCCCTACACATTCCTTGATGTTGGTTTATAGGTGTAAGAACTGTTTTCGTTACTTGAATCCCACTCCTTCATATTCCACATGCTTGGCCCTGTAAACTGTCCTCCCTCATATAACACCTGAGTAACGGCCTGCTGACAACTTATTAGGGTTTCGGTGCCATGCTTTAAGAAGGCCTCGTGCTTGTTTTAGACTGCCGAGAGTGGGAGGCCCCTGTCCTAATTGGAAACATCAGTTGCAACATTTAGATGTGCTCTGTAAAGAGTATTCCCAAGTGTCGTGTAATAGCAGTCACTCTTGGGCATGTCTAATCCTTGAAACAGTGGAGATATGGGAAAGAGGGCAGTGGATGTGTAGCATTCTCTAGTTAGCTTAGCTATTAGGTGTAAAGTTGAGTTGTGTGCTCAATGTCATGTTTAGCTTAGAAAGATCTTAATGGATTACCTCTATTGGTTTTCTCAGGACTGGGCCATAAGAACTGTTAGCTAACCTTCCATGACCTTAGCAATTTTTTGTAGTTTCATACAACAAAAAACAGCACCATATGTTTGACTGGGAATCCAAATTCATCCAACTCAACTGTCTCCAGTGAAAGTTTAACCACATTATCTAAGCCATGATATCACCATACTAGCTACTGCATTAGCTAAGCCATGATTTCACTGTTGCTTGTAGCAGATGGGAAGGTTTGGCTTACAATGCTCAGGTGGCTAACAGATAAATTCAACTCAGGCTCCAACAAAAAACCGAGACTGTTCTTCAATTACATTTAAAAACAGACGGCTGCACATATTCGGTTAGGAAAAGATGCTATTTGTTGTTTTGATGCCTGTCAGAACAGGAATAGATGCATCAAGGATAAAAGGGGATGTAGTATGCTGTTGAAAAGAAACATACTGAACATTAATATTAAGTAAAAGTGTATTTGTTTGTGTGAGTAAGTGTATATAGGTATACTGGCATTCTCCATAAAAATGTCTCCGTGTGCTCTCACCATTCCCCTCCCTATAGAAAACAGCCACTGCTATAAAATGCATCAAAGTCCACCCTTTCTCCCTTAGTGCAGTAATAGATAATGTTTACATATGTTCCCACTGCATAAAACTGCTGTACCGCATGGCTGCAAAAGCCCTGACTAAATCTGTTTCCCTTGGACAGAATAAAGCTCCACAGAGGTAGCCCAGGCCAGGAAGCTGACGGCTATGGCTCAACACACCCACACACACACATCCTTGCACACATATATACACTCCTTCCTACACTCCTGGCTGTTGACATGGTGAGACACTGTTTAAAGTGAAGGCATAACCTAATTGGGTGGGAGGAGTACTCAGGTTTGATTTGTGGTGTTTGGGATAAAGGTTGAAACATAGTAAAAGAATGGAAAGTATCCATCACTTGTGCAGACGTTCTGTATAACCACATCAGACCAGGAACCATGTCTAGTACATAATATGTAGAATGAAGATATACTTGACGGTATCTCTAAAGGTATAGTTATCAGTTTGTCTGTCTAAAGGCACCATTAAAGGTTCTGTGTAGAATCCTACAATTGAAGGTTTTTAGGAAAGGTTCCTTCAATAAGCTAAAAACCTTAACCTTCTAAAAAGCCCTTGAAGAACCTTTGCCCTTAAATGTTTTGTGTAGAACCCTATGATGGAGGACTTTCAGGAAAGGTTCCATCAAGTAGCTAAGAAACTTCACCATCCAAAGAATATTAAAGGATCCCTTTTTCCCCCATAAATGTTTTATGTAGACCCCTATAGCAGAGGACTACCTTTTCAGGAACAACCCTTGAGGAACACTTATGTTAAATTTTTTAGACAGAAATCTAAAGCAGAGCATGATCCTTGCAGGAAAGGTACCCTAAAGAAGCTAAAAAAAATCTTAACCATCCAGAGAAGAACCCTCGAGGAGCCCTTTTCTCCCTTAAATGTTTTATGGAAAACCCTACAGCAGAGGGTTATCCTTTCAGGAAAGGCTACCTCCAGAAATTAAAAACCTTAACCATCCCTTGAAGAACCCCTTTTCCTTCAGATATTTTATGTAGAACTCTACAAGAGTGGGTTATCCTTTCAGGAAAGGTTCATTCAAGAAGGATGCACTCTCCTGAGACACATGATAGCAGTTGCTGCATCCTTTCAAACTACCACATATGCAACATCCTGAGGCAGCTAATGAGGCTGAACAGGCTGACACATGAGGTTGGCTAACATTGGAAATATCCAGGGGCATACAAATGCGAATAAAATTCCCCCCAGTGGAAAAGCCAAATCACTGAAGGGGAAAGGATGCCAATGGTGAATGATGCACATTGGCTCCTGGTTGTGGTCACTTCCACTTTGTGCTGTCGTTAGAAAGGTGACCTGTGAATTCACAAACCTCTGTGAAATTCTCAGAGAAAACAAGATTCACATAGTAAAAGCGTAGGGTAGAATGCGCTGTTAGTATGGAAGCATGTCATCCACATGCATACACTAAGATTTTGTGGTAAAAAGTAGATTATTTCCTTCTGCCTGCTAGGATTTTCTTGTTAGCAGTGATGGCACCTTTACAACCAGAATGCAGAGCCAATTCTGCTTGGTCATGGAAGGCTGTAGCACCATCAGAACCATCAGAACTCAAACTTCTCCCAATGGTAAGGAAAAACTTTAGACCACATGTTTCCCAACCCTGGTCCTGGAGTACACCCTGATTCAACTAATCAGCTAATTAACAGCCCTTCCTGAGTTAAGGTGGGTGTGTTAGCACAGAGAAAACACTAAAATGTGCAGAACCAAGGTTCAAGGTTGAGAACCTGTGTGTTATACTGTTGCATAATATGTGCGTCCTAGAATTGGGGCCGTTCTCACTTTTCTGTGTGTTTGGCAAATACATTCATCTAAATTAATTAAGGGCAAAAGAGTAAAACCGAGAATGTAGACTTCTTCCCCAAAACCTGCTAATTGATTTTTGATCTGCAAGACTGTTCTGCAGGTAGGAGCTCCTGACTGAACTGAAAGCAGCACGATTCCCCTACAGGCACAATTACACGTCAGCATGAACAAAATGGCACGGGAGCCGACATGACAGCCGGAATCCTGCATCGTGGAAAGGGGAGGAGGACCGGAACATGACAGCCAGCCAGGAAAAGCGTGTGTAAGTGTGAGTGAGAAAGATGAGATGAAAGGCAAGAAGCTCTTCTTCTCCACCTATACACACGCAGACACCTTGTAAATGATTACATAACAGAGAGAGAGAGAGAGGGAGAGCGCGAGGTATATCATCAGCAGTCGGCTGTATGAAAGCGCGCAGAAGCTAAAGAGCTCTCATGAAGAGCTGCGTTTCTGAAAGGCCTTTGAAATGCAGATTACGAGTCTATAAACTGTCACCTGTTCTCCGCTCTCCAGTAAAAAGCCTGCCTGCGTTTCTCCGCAGCTCGGGTTTGATCACTATCGCTGCTGTCGAGGCAAATGGCCCCTGATGTCTCTATTGTTCCACGAAGCCGATGTGAAGTGTTTATCTCCTGTTTGATTCTGATGTAAGAGGTATGAATGCTAAAAGTTCATCTCAGGAAGAAAGGATTTTTTTTAAATAAAAAATAGACTCTTTGTCCTCCACTTTTCCGGCTCCTGCTTTTCAGGGGTGTTAAGGATCTTTCATCTCCATCAGATTTCCTCCATTTTAAAAATGTCTGCATGATTAATCTCTATTAGTTTTAAGAGGAAAAACTGCATATTTATTAAAAGCTCATCAAGAGTTTGGAGGACCTTCTTATTTATTTCGGAAATTTAGGATGTACTCTCAAAAGCGTGGCACTTTTCGCCTAGCGTGAAAGCTGCTTTAGAACCCAGGTGTGGTCTAGTGAAACTGATCTTTGGTGTACTTGAAAAAAATGTGATCCGAGTTTCTTTTCAAGTGAATATATGAAATTCTCACTTCTGATTGGCCAGGAGGTGTTGTATTACCTCACTGTTACTGTTTCTATAATGACAACTTGCACAGAGACTTCTATGGAGGATGAACAGATTTTAAAAATGTGTGTAATTTTTTGATATGGTAAAGGTTTAATTTACGGAAGGAGTCTCCAGTTTGTAACTTTAAGTAACTTTAAGACACGAGAATGGCTTTGTGGTTTTTCACTAGCAAGCTACATTTATGTATGTAACAATAAACAGATAAAAAGACACGCAGTTATTTAATAAATACAAACTGTAATCTTTGGCAGGAAAATGATTAACTCTGGGGTGGTTATAGTAACTCACACAGTGAAAGTCATGCTTTGATCAAGTTGTTGGTTATGTGCCATAGCAAAACAGACATAAAGCCTCAGATTTAAATTAATTCATCCTGCTGCTTTTGTCAGCAGTCACATCATCAATAAATACAAGAGAACCAGTTCCATTGGCAGCCATACA
>JAKKZN010000005.1:611910-631631 GCA_033441825.1 Pangasius elongatus
TTCCCTTTTGAGCCTGGTTCCTCTCAAGGTTTCTTCCTCATATCATCACAGGGAGTTTTTCCTCACCACCGTCGCCACTGGCTCGCTCATTAGGGATAAATTCACAGGAATAAGGACAAGGATAAACTTTATTTATCCCCGAAAGGAAATTTATCTTGGGCAAAGTGCTACAGTGTTGCTCTGAACATACAATAATAATAAATAAAACAAAATTCACATATTTACAATATATTTTTTGTGAATCCATTTATTTCTGTAAAGCTGCTTTGTGACAATGACCACTGTTAAAAGCGCTATACAAAATGATGGAGCATTGTTACATGAACATGCCTGCATTGCTGCACCATTGGTGCTTGGGCCCGCTAATCGCTGCTTGCAGCTATATTTAATATTTAATACACATGTGTTCAATCTAATTAGAGAAACGTAACTGGAATGTCGTAAAACAATGAGTTTACACTCTTACAATACTCACCTCTTTGTTAAATAGTACCTAGTATTATAGTTACAGGGTCTTAAAAATGTAGCATGCTAGTTCTCTGAATCTACGTTCGAGTTTTCATTTGGTTAAAGTGGAATCCTGGGTAGTTTACCACGGATCAAGTCAGGACAAAACATAGTAAAATTCCTGGGAAATTATCCAAAGGCTCATGTGTGAACGTAAGATGATAAGTTACTAGTGAAACCTTCTGAGGTGACTGATTTAAAACATTAGCTTAAAACATTAGCGCAGTGATGTGACAACAAGAGAAAAAACACATCTTTTTTCTGCTTCTTTTTGTCCTTTTATTGGTTTTTCATAACAGTGTCAGAGTAGTTTAGTCTTACACATTTAATACGGCAAATTAAACGTCTTAATCAAACTGATGCAGCTAAAGTGCAGTGGGTGCTAATGACAATGCTATTGCTGGATTATGCTAACGCTAAAGCTAACACTAGAGCTAAGTGAAGAAATGGAGCAGAAGGAACGGAAGTGACACTTCCGCTCGCTTCAGTTATTCTGGTCCACTGTGACTTCCTCTCCTCTTACACTCTGTGTGTGTGTGTGTGTGTGTGTGTGTGTGTGCTAACTTCCTCTTTCTGCACAACAGCCTGCTGCTAAGAGGAAATATGCGAGCTGTTTGTCTAACACATTGAGCTCTTTGTTAGTTATTTTTTTTCAAGCCCACAGATATAAATGAAAAAAAAAAAAAAAAGTTAAGAAATAGATTCATTAATTCTTTAAATGTTTGTGTGTAGAAATAACCAGAAGCCAGTTTTGGAGCATAGCAAAAAAATTAAAAAAAATTTTGTGGATGTTTTGAAAAAAATGAAAAATTGTGATGATTATTTTTATTTAAAAAATGATACAATAAACATATAAATAAATAATAAATAGACAAATTATATAAATAGCCATTTTAACTAGGAGGACTAGTTTATATTAACAAACCTGTGTGTGTGTGTGTGTGTGTGTGTGTGTGTGTGTGTGTGTGTGTGTCACACCGCTGCCAGATGGCTGCACAACACCCACAGGCCAAATTCTTCACAATCACTGCTCAGTAACACACACACGCACACACACACACACACACACACACACACACACACACACACACTTATTGTTTTTACAGAAGTGTTTAAATAAAGGTATTTATGATTAGCCTGTAGCATCAGAATTAGCGACTTAATCACTGTACACACTCCTAATGGTTTATTCTGTGCTGCAGAAATGATTTTGAATAATTAAATGTATCCTTGAAATATTATAAAAGGCGTTTGAAGTGGAAGAGATTCGTGACACTCCATCGCTGTGGTCAGGGAACGAAGGATGAAGTTCACTGTACGGAAACAGCATCTCAAATCGTGGACATTCGTACACTCTTTACTAAATACGCTACTTTAGTGACGTTAATACGTTACTGTACTGCCTCGACAGTGTAGGGCTCGAATCAAACATTAGCTGTTCCAGCTGTTAGCTCGAGTCAGGGCCGTCGTGTCAGTCATTAATCTCAAAACAGGTTTCACCACAAGATGGAGGGAGAAATAAGAGCTAAGGCTAGCAGAGAGTGTGACATTTACGCCGTTTTTACACTGCACGATTTCCTTTGAAGTTTATCCCTCGTCACACTGCACGAGATCCCGATAAACTCTGTGCTGAATTCTTTACGTGTGACAACGTGTCCTCAGTGTTCGATTAAATGACGAAGATCCTCTGACGATAGACCTGTGTTTAAAGAGAATTACTCTCGCATGAACACAAAGTGAGCTCGAGGTATTAAAGAGACTTTTTTCTGTCCATTCATTTATCACTGTGTTTGTATCTTCCTATTGGTGGCTTTTAATGAGCGCCGTAGTCGTAATCGTAGCAGCGCAAATTTCTCACGCTGGAAGAACGTTGTCGTCTGCTATGACGCTCAATCGGCATCCGAAGAGCGCTGATCTCAACTCGCGACCTAAAAATCGTGTTTTTTGTCTGCAACAGCAAAATACATCGGACAGTCAAAGAGTTTAATCAGGAAACAGGAAACAATGACCAAATAAGGAAATCGGAAAACAAAAATAGGGACAAACTGCGTTAAACTGCGCCAGGAAACACGTCACCTCACTGAGTAAACAAATCCAACACCATCCGTTATTTTTACTTTAGTTATTAAATAATCAGAAAAAAAAGTTCCTCAGCTGATTCTTATTATTGAATATGATAATATATAGATAAAAGAATTTTATACATTCAGGTGTTTGTCTTCAAGTTGTACAAAATCAAAAGGGTTTATGCAAAGAACATCAAATTTTATGGGTTTTTTAAATGTTTTTTTTTCCATCTTAAAGAAAAATCCTGATTAAATGTTTTCCAAAACAAAATTTATTTGATATGTACATTAAAAAAAAAACACGCTCCAGTAGATTAATATATTTCACATTTTCAATTTCATTTCACATTTTCGTTCTCAATATATAATGGTGAGAGTACAGAATAGGAAAAAGTGTTATCAAATACTTAAAAAAAGAGATAGAGAGTAAATCAATTAAGGAAAATAAAAAAAAAGAGGAAAAGATGCCAGGAAGTGTACACTGAAGAAGAGGATAAGCTGGTGTAATGTTTTTTAGCTAAATCCTCAGTGAATATAATCTAAAGCTTCTGGCAGAACCTATTAGCAATGAAAAAATGGTAAAATATTTTTTATATCTATGATTTTTTTTTTAAATAATCCTATACAAAAACATAGGACTGATTATCATTATTATATATAACAATAAAACAATATTATGTTAAATCGTGTGTGTTAGATGCAGGCTTGCAGTGAAGGTTAAATATGGCCCTATGTGCTGTCAGCTGTGTGTGTGTGTGTGTGTGTGTGTGTGTGTGTGTGTGTGTGTGTGTGTGTGTGTGTGAAGATCTTAATGAAAGTAGTGAATAACTGCAGCAAACAGGAAGTAACAGAAAGAAGCGCTGCACGAGTTATAAATGTGAACATGAGCATGTTGTATATACAGGTCTGTTCTCACCTATCTGATGATTCAGCGAATGTGCTGACGTCCCACGTTGTCCTGCCTGGGTGTGTGAGTGTGTGTCCCTTTACCACCACATAACTCCACCCTTAAAATAGGAGAAAGTCTCATGGATGTCTGTTTTATGTTAATATTTCTGCAGCTCTCACGGGGTGAACTATTGAGTACGAGACACTCAAATGGCAGCCTGTGATCCAAACATGGCCGAGGGTGCCAATACTTTCAACAGTAGAGAAAATACAGGGAAGGGAACGTTCACGTAATCGCAGCATGGAAGCCAAGCACAGCCAAGGGTGCCAATACAAATGTTAATCTTTATAAAGTCCTCATTCACAGCTCTACATTTTAAATCCTGCTGAAATACTATTTCCCTTTTCTGAGTCAGCAACGATTTATGAAATGTCGCTATTTAACAGATACAAGCAGAGGTTCCATTGATTGCTCCTTAGCAGCGTAGTGCTCACTGTTCCATTTAGCTACATCGAGTTTTTATTACACCTAGTGATCAAAAATGAGAACTGCAACAAGCGCTAATGAACGGAGGCCCACTGGGGCAGGACTCACGCTGCCCCATGCTCGCTATATGAATATTTTCAGTGGAGGAGGAGGAGCAGATGGGACGGTTAAAGACAGGATTGCCAAGGATCCTGTTGTATAGCGAGTAATATGAATTAAATGGGATAAATGTCTACAAACAAAGGTCATGTGTAAGTGCAGAAAGAGTGTCTATGATGTACAGAACCATTGCTTCTGTCAGGTGTATTGCAGATTGAGAGACTGAAAAGTTGGGTACTCAGAAATGCGCGCGCACCACGGTGACCTTGTTTCCTCCGATAAAGATGAGAAAGAGAAGTCAAATCTGTGTCTCTTTTCCAATGCCTGGTGTGTTTTTTTTTTTGCACTGGTGTTTTCACATTCAGCTCTTTTTGAATAATTGTGTTAAAAGGGAACTGCGAACGAGCTCAGTGCTTTTAGTGCTCACAGTACCACAGGACTCAGTTCTCTTTCTGGACGTTTTTGATGAGATTTCAGACCACTTGTTCTTCACACTACAATGCCTTTACCACAGTGTAACTGCTGTGTAACATGAATTATGGATTGCGTCATTCAAAATGGTGCTTCATTGGATTTTCTCGCTTGTGGATTGTTTTAGATCGGTCCGAGTTCTTTCCTTACTGCCGTGAGTCATGTAGAGAGAGATAAAGAATGATCATTCATTAAAATAATGATGATTATTCATTTATTTAATTTGATTATTTGATTCATTAAATGCCAGAAAGCCAGATCCTGAATTAAGCAATAATAATAATAATAATAATAATAATTCAAAGCGGGCTTTTTCGTTGCACCTCCTCTGCATTTCTCCTCTTTTCAAGTCAAAGAATACACCAAGAAAATGGAAACATGACCTTCAGCAGAAGATTAACAGGTTTTCTCTTCATGTTTATTTGCATAAACAAAATATTGTGCATTCCAAAGTTTAAATTTTAGATTACAAAATAATCTTAAACATTTAACTTTAAAAAAAAAAAACAAAAACAAATGAAACAAAACACTGCATGATTTTTTCGACATCTGAAAGCAATCAGCCCGGGTCTGGATAGTGAAGTCCCAGGAAGTTGTCAATCAAACTCTCAGCCCCGCCCTGAAGCTGAAGCCCCGCCTCCTCTTCATCTTCTTTATGAACTCCCACGTCCATCGTTCTTCGCAGTGGTGTGTTCTTTTTTTTTTTAAAATTACAAACAAAAAGGAGATACGGGCCACAAGATGGTGGTTTTGTTTCGTCCAATCAGAGTGCACCGTAGGGGGTTTTTATTTTTTGTCTTAGGAAATTAAACAAATTTTTAGAAAAAGAAAAGTGAAAAGATGAAGGCAGTGCAGTGCATAGTGGAGTCTTGATAGGAAGTTTCATGACGTGCTCGCCTGCTTTTCCTGTTCGATAGCTGGGGAAATGAAAATAAAAGACAATTTGTCAGTATATTCATGTAAATGTAATATTTCAGTTCTCACATAATGCACATGCCAGATATATTAGATCCTCTGTAGTATAGATCAGATATAGTAAATAAAGTTTAATTATAAACTCGCCAGCAAACGCTATAGATTAATAAATACCCAGAATACAATCTGAATACATTTTTAAATAGAAATCTTACTCTCTTTTGATGGCAGAGGATTTTTCTCCTGCGTCTCCGTCTTCTTCAGCTTGGTCTTGTCAAAGCTGGTCACTTCCTCCAGATTGGGTTTGTCTGACATGTTTGTGGCTGATTTCTAAAACCAAAAGTAAAACAAGAACATTAAAGGCCTGTTTTTTTTCTTTCTTTCTTTTGTTTTTTAGCATCAGTATGTACATTTGCAAAATAGACCTGAATAACAATTTTGCTGGTTTATTGTTATTTTATTTTGTAATTTTTCTGCTACTGTTTGAAATCCGGAAATAAAAATATATGTCCTACTTAGACGTCGTGCAACGCACAAAGGGAGGCACTGATATATGCTTATCGAATAAAGTGCATGTTTATTTTATTTTAAATTTAAGACGACTGCATTGTGACCCCCTCTTGCAGCTGGCACCGCCCTATGAGCACCGTCTGCACTTTTTATTATTATTATTATTATTATTATTATTATTATTATGTCCATGTTTTGTTGACTGTGCCATCCCATAACCTACACCCCATCACACTGCATTACACTGAGAGGGATTTGAACAAAGAGAACGCTGCTTCTGCTGCTGCTATGTGCCCTCTGAGCAAGTGGCATCGTTAATTACATCACAAATTATAATTATGACACTCTTATAACCTGCTATTATCAGGCAAAGTCCATCAATGTTTTCAAAACAGTGCCTTATCTTAAGATCATGCATAATAAAAAGGTGTAATGTAAAAAAAAAAATAAAAAATTTGGATCATTATTAGGTGTAATACAATACCACTCACTGCTGTAAAAGATGTCTAGTCAAGTACTAAAAACAGGATAAAAATATATAAAATGTACTCACCGTAGCTGAGAGCACAGGAAACAGCTGTGAGTAGAAGGCAAGGTGCTGTAAAGGCAAACGCGCAGCCTCGGCCTTTTATACCCCGTATGCAAATGAGACTGCGACGTCATGGCGCTCATTTGCATACAGCCAATGAGAAAACGGCAAGCCAACGCCCCTGACAACGCGCGAGAGAGCGACATCTGGTGGCTATGCTATGAATAATAATAATAATAATAATAATAATAATAATAATAATAATAATAATAATAATAATAATAATAATAATAATAANAAATCCTACAGATGTCATGAATTTAACAGCAAGAATTATTTTTATATGCAATTAAATATTATATTATATATGATGAAATAACATTATTCTACAAAAAAGGAAGGGATTTTTTTTTTTTATAAATTCAGACAAACAAAGTGTAATGTAAATGAATTCTGAAATTTTATTAAGTACAAAAGCAACAACGGAACAATTTCTTTTTTTTTTCATTTAAAACATACCATGTACAACATGTCTCAGTGAAACAGGAAACACTGGGCCATCACTTCTTTATAAAAGCCCTTTGCGTGAATCTTACTCTGTGTGTAATTCTGCGATAAGGTTGTGTAATGTGTCAGTATCATTCATTAAACATCTGTGAAAAAGTTCTCGCTTCACGTCCCATTCGGTTAAGAGAACCCATCATTCAATACAACACAACTCCTTTTGTACAAAATTTGAAACAAAATTATACCTGTATAGTACCTTTACTTCTGACAGTTCAAGACATGATTCATGACTGAAGTCTGCGTCTTGCGTTTTGCGCTAACAAGCTGTGGAAGCTCAACCAAATACCACACTAGCAACCAGCAGGGATCATATAGAAACCTCCTAGAAACACCACAGCTACCACCTGGAATACCATAGCAACCCAGCTCCCAATATCCTAGCAGCCCCATAGAATAACACAGTAATCTCCTAGCAACACCCTAGTGACCACGTAGCGACACCCTAGAAAACCAGTTGGGATAGCAATACCCACAAAGCAATACCCTAGCAATCTGGGACAGCATAGCAACCAACTGGCAACACCATAGCATCTAACATGCTAGAATACTAATAGAAAAATATGAGAAAGCCATGTAACTACAGAAATGAGTTATGATGATCTATGAGCACAAATATGACTTTTCATTAGATTGCACTGCAATATTTTCACACTTGAATGTTCGCCCTCATCCAGTCAACAGAATCATGGCAACGATGATAAGAATATGGTGTTGGTTGAAATATACGCTGTATATGAAATATATATAATATGAAATGTATATATATCTCGTAAAAAGTTCATTCTTTGTCTCTGAGTCGGTTTTTGATAGTGAAGTATCTGGAGTAGATGTTGCTGTACATGGCCTTGTTCTCGACCCGAATCACGTTTCTCAGACACTGCCAGAACCAGGGCTCTGCGGCGGGCGTCCGCGGCCACTCGAGCACGCTGTGGCTGCAGAGTCGCCTCCGCAGGCGCAGGAAATGCGTGTTCTGCAGCACGGGCTCAAGTAGCAGCAGAACGATCACATCCTCGCTTTCATCCAGCAGCCGCTGGTGCGCCAGGTACATGGCCATCTTGAACGAGCCGCTCTTCACGTAGGAATGAGTGAGGACGAAGACCGTCTTGCGACTCTGGCGAATGCTCTGGGTCAGGCTGTCCAGGACGGGGCAGCCGGGCAGCCAGTCACGTTCTTCCAAACAAACTGGAAGGAAGTGATCGCCTTGTTCCTCCAGCTGAACCCGGAGATGGTTCAGGACCCACTCGGAAACCTGCGGGTCTTTGGTGTCATAGGTAACAAAGGCATCATAAACATTATCTCCAGAGCTCAAGTGCTGGTACCCTTTGAATTTGGCCTTCATGTAGTAGAACATGTACGAAACGTCCCAGTAGCACATGTGCATCAAAGTTGCCACAAAGGTGACGCCCACAATGAGCAAAGTGGTGAAGGAGTAGATCAGGGAGGCGACGTGGTCATCAACGCATTCTCTGATGTCAAAGAACACCACCCCTTTGCCCTTAGTCGCATCGGGGACATTGCATTTCACCAAAGTGACCAGATTGGGGATTTTCACTTCGCTTTCAAAAATCCAAAGGATAAAGTCCATTAGGTCACACGTGCAACGATAGGGGTTCTTATGGAGCCACAGAGTGTCCAAATGATTTGTTTCCTTGGATGGGAAGGTGGACTGATTAATGATGCTTAATTTATTATAACTCAGATCGAGCATTTTAAGATTGACAGCGCCGTCGAGAAATCCGTTGTCCAGCTGAGAGATTCTGTTATGGCTCAGGTCAAGATAACGCAAGGACGGGATATTCTGGGTTATGATTCTAGAGACAAACGTGAGACTGTTGTAGCCAAGAATGAGCTCTTCAAGCTGTGTAAAGGTCCTCATCAAAGTCCAGTTGAGACTCGTCAGGGCGTTGTCGTTCAGTCTGAACCTTTTTATTGTGACAGGCAAATATTTGTAAACTTTTGTAGGGATCTTCTTGATGTTGTTGTACGATATATCAAGATGCGTCAGATTTGTTAAGTTCCAGAAAAGTTTCACGTACGTTTCGTCTTTCCAAAGTCTCCCCAGTTGATTCTGCTGGAACTGGAGCTCAGCAAGCGAGTTGCTGCACATGTACTTAGTCGTTAGTGTAAAAATGCTGTTGGAACTCATGTTTAATACTCTCAGCTTAGGTAAGTTCTCTACAAACTTCAAATTATGGGTCACCCCAGGCACAAGGAAATAATGTTCGTTAAAGCTGATGTCAAGCACCTCCAACTCATTTAATTCTTCAAATGCATAATCATAGGCCAAATCAATCTTGTTAAAGGACAAGTCTAAGTATTTTAGGTTAGGCAGTGATGTGAATTCTGTTCCATTTAACGCTGATGCGAAGCCATTTCTGGACAGATTGAGACAGGAAATGCTTTCATATCCCTCAAATTGCTTTGCAGAAATGAAAAACAGATTATTTCTGCTCAGATCCAACACACGGCCAGCTGTGAAGCACTCTGGTTTGACAAGCCCTTTGATAGGCTGATAAGGGTCTATTTTCCTTTTAGAACTAGAATCTGTCAGCCCAGGTAGGTTGAAGCGTGGCGGTTTTACGTTATTATCTGGAGCTCTATCTTCAGAGTTAGTGACAGGATAAAGACGGTTTTCTGATAGATACAGCAGTTTTAAATTAACAAATTTATTAAGTATATCTGGATCGACATGCACAATAAAATTTACTCCTATATCTAATGTGGACAGATTTTTCAAACCGTAAAGAGGTGCCAATGAGTCGTTTTGGATCTTTTTGAAAACCAAACCTTGAATATGCAGCGTGCGAAGACTGTACAACTTGGCAAAGGTTGGTGCTAGGTGCACAGTTTCTGGATAAGCTTGTAATCCATAATTAAACGAGAGATCGAGTTTTTCCAGAAACTTTAAGTTACTCAAAAACACTCCATCCGTGATTGGACCTGTCAGAAAATTGTAGGAAAGGTAGAGTTCCCGCAGCTGCGAAATGTTCTCGAACCAAGCTTTCTTGATGACAGAAATAGAATTCCCAGCCAGATGCAATAATCTAAGGTTTCTGAGGTGCCTGAAAGCTCGTTCATGAATATCGATAGAACCATTGGCACACGGAATGCAGGGATATGGAGCATTGTGACAGCGTGGACAATTACCCTGGATTTTAAGGGTTTTGAGATTTGGGAGCCCTGTGAAATCATCTTCTCCAATGAACGATATATTGTTGGAAGCGAGTTCAAGTGTTACTAAGGAGACAGGCAAAGCTCTGGGAACATGTGTAATGTTATTATACGACAAACTCAGATGTTGTAACTTGTCCAAGCTTGAAAAAGTTCCATTATCAATCTTAAAACCCATAAAACAGCGATTCCAATAATAGCAATTTTTGGATAGATAAAGATGGGTGAGATTTTTTAATTGTAAAAAGTTTCTGGGACTCAGTGAGAAAATGTTGTTCTCATCCAATCTCAGTTCTTTCAGAGACGCTGGAAGCTGTGCAGGTACCTTTGGCAGACCCAGTCCATTAAGCATCAAGCCTTTTAGGTTTGTCAAATTTGCAAAAGCCCCCTCAGTGATTTTCACGTTTTGATTGTGGTTCATCCAGTTTAGATTGAGATTTATTAATTTTCCCCGGCCTTTCAGTGATTCCGCTGTTAGGTTCTTGATTTCATTCTCAGATGCATCAAGGCTGGTGGTGTTCTCAAAAATCACAGGCATGTCTCGTAATTGTCGGCCACGGCAGTTAAACTCAACAGTCCCATTTGGGGAATTATGGATGTCACATGGCTGGGTCCTCAGGAATTTTATATCCAGCTTGCACAACGCCAAGCCGATCAGACACGTGATTATCACCCACCATACTAGCATTAGCCAGTGTTTGCTAGCCTCCTGAGGAATAAAAAGTAGCAGTAAATATTAGAACTATGTATTTTAATCAATCAAAAAAATGTATATATATATATATGGAGAGAGAGGACAAAATTTGCATTTGTGTCTAAAGCGTCTAAAATGTAAATGATGATCTTTCAGATAAAGAAAAAAAGCATAAAATTACCCTTGACTTGACACACATATCATCAAGTGAACATTTATCAAATAAAATACAATTTATAAAAAGACAACACGTGTGCATATCATTCTGTTTAAAAATAACACTCATTAAAATTGCAAAGAACAATCATCTTATGTATAAATCTTGCTTTCTCACCATGTTAGCGATATTCCATGTATAGTTCCTTTAAAAGCTGTCAGCCAAATAAGCAATGTTGAGCAATTCATGTAGAGTTGCCTCTGTGAGAAAAAAGGAAGTTTTCCTCTAACTGCCAACCAGCACTGTGTCTCCTGTGGTGTGTGTGAAAACGGGTACTGAGGTTCCTGCCACCTGGAAATCAGCAAACATATATTTGGTCTTCGGTTTTCCCCACAACCCTGAACCATTTGGCAAATGTTCTGTTCAGGCCAGTTTTGTTTGGCCAAATCAATACATGTGTTTTATCAGTTGCTGAGCTATACCTCAGAGGCTACGGTTTTATTTTAATACCTCCATGGAGGAAGTGCTGAAGATTCACTTCTTGTTTCTCTAAGTTTTTTTATTAGTCAGTTTTAAGTCAGTATACGTATAAAAGGACATATTAAGGACACCCTTTGCAATGTAAACTGTTTCACATTTAAAAATAATAATACTTCTTTAAAAAATTACAAAGACTGGAGAACTGGTCAGGGTCATAATAAAATCATTAAAATATATGGCAGGCTGGTAGGAATAAAATAACAACGGTACAAGTGGGATTAAAGAAAACATGATGTAGCTGAGGTTGAGAAACTGTCAGAGCCAGAATTCATGCATCATGCTGATATTTCTTCATCTGGGGGTTTTCAGTGTTTTCCAGGGGTGTAGCGGATGCATACATGCGATAAATGTAAGTTCCTCTGGATAAGGGTGTCTGCCAAATGCCGTAAATGGATATTTGGAGCATGATACAGATAATATTAGAGCGATACACCCCAACAACACACTAATGCACACAATACTGTTTATCTGTGCTGTCTGTATTGTAGCAAATTACGATTATCTAACATGACCTGAAACAAGTTTAAAATAGCAGTTTTTATTTTCATCCAAGACAAAAAAATGACTAATTAATACACATGTTGAAGCACAAAACAAACCATGCCATGCAATGTAATTTAAACTATGTTCGTATCACAGCAGTGTTGAATTCTGGTCAGAAGGCGTTGATCAGCAGCTCAGTAGAGCAGCTGCAAATCGCAGGTTTATATTAATGTGTTTCTTATGGTTTCTATAGTAACAGCTCATACATAGGAACATGTTGAGATAAAGAGATTTTAAAAACTGCGTAATTGTTGATTCCATAACAAAAAAAGGTAACTACAATTTGAAAAAAAAAATCATGACGTGTTATTCTTTAATTCTTTAATACATAAAAATGTTTTTTTTTTCCTTTTTATAAAAAAAAAACGATTTGGTGTAAGAGAAATAAAACACTTCAGGACATGTTTGTATAGGAAAATAATCAGCACTGTACAACATGGTAACAGGAATTGAAAAACATTTGGAGACCGTTTAAAAAAAAAAAAAACATGACCCACTGCATATATGTAAAAATCCCATCCTGACTGTTACAGGGTTTCCTGGAAGAGCTTGTTGTAGTGCTGCTGGCTTTCAGTGGCCATGACGCTCCGGAGACAAAACCAGAAATACTGCTGCGCTTGAGGATTCCTTGGCCATTCCAGCACAGATCTTTTGTACAGCCTTTTCCTGAGCCTCAGGTACTTGGAGTGACTGGATGAAAATCTCTCCAGGAAAATCAGAATGATGACGTCGTCCTTCTCATCCATGAGCCGCTGGTGTGCCAGATAGAACGCGGTCTTGAAGTGGCCACTCCGGATAAAGTGAGTGGTCAGGATGAATATGGTGCGCTTGCTAAGCTGAATGCTTTGAGAAAGGTTCTCAATGAGGGGACAACCCGGAACCCAGTCACGATCTTCCAAGCAAAGGTGGAGCCTTGGTTCACCACGGTCTTCCAGCTGAACACGGAGCTCCTGCAACACCCAGTCGCTCACCGCTGTGTCAGTCTTATCATAGACTACAAAGGCGTCATATGCCGTGCTTTCTGAGAGAAGGCGACGGTAGCCCTTGATTTTGGCGAGGCAGAAGTGGTAGATGTACCACACATCCCAGAGAAAGAGATGGCTGGAGATGGACAGAGTGAGAACACTCAGGATCACAGAAGTGGTCAGGATACTGAGAATTATGGACAGAGAGTTATGCTGGCAGGCTTGGAGGTTGAGAGAAATCACACTCTGGCCTCGCTGCGTGCCAGGGGAAGCACAGGTGACGTCGGTGGCTAGTCGGGGAATGTTCACAGACGTGCGATTGAGCCATCGGACGAACCACGTGGCGTTGCACGAGCACACAAACCGGTTGTTGTTTAAGAACAGAACCTCTAGCTTGTCTATGACGTTTTCAGGGAAGCTTGACTCTTCAATGTACTTGATTTGATTATAACTCAGATCCAGCTTTTTCAGGCTGAATGCATCTTGGAGGAACTCTCGGCTCAGCCTCAAGATTTCATTCTTGCGCAAAACCAGCGTCGCAATAGATTTCGAACAGTTGGAAAGCTTTGGAGGCACGCTTGTTAAGTGGTTACCACTAAGGTCTAAGAGCTCTAGGTTTGGAAGGAACCTAAGACCTTCCCAGTAGAACGATTTCAACCTGTTGTTTGTAATGTGGAATTCTGTGAGTGTTTCCGGAAGGCTTTGAAAAACCTGCTTGGGAATGAAGTTAAGGTTGTTGTGAGAGATATCAAGGGATTTTAAGACCATTAATTTTCTAAAATAGTTGTGATATCTTGTATCACCATCTCTCCATAACATATCAAGGCGGTTGCCTTTAAATTCCAAATATTCCAGAGATAAACTCTGCATCTCCGTATTGGTGGATGTGGATATTTGATTGTGGTTCATTATTAACTTGGTCAGTTTGTGGAGATTTTTGGTAAAATTTAGCATGTGAGTCAAGCCCTCTGCTTCAAAGTAATAGTTGTTGTGACTGATGTCCAGCACGACTAAGTTACTCAGTTCCTTGAATGCTGAGGAGAACATCAAATCAAGACGATTGTGGGAGAAGTCAAGGTATTTCAAATTTTTAAGATAAATAAATTCAGTACCATTTAAAGCTTGGCTCATGGCATTTCCTGATAGATTGAGACACCTGAGCTCACTGAGATTCAAGAATCTTGAATGTAAAAAAAAAATGTTGTTTCTGCTGAGATCCAGCGTTTTTCCAAAGGAGCTACACTGTGTGTTGAAAGGACTCAGAGTTCCAAGTTCTTTATCTTTACTTTTGCAGCTTCGTGCATATTCATCATATCTGAAATAGTGAATCTCTCTCACTTCTCCACTGCGGTACTGAGCGCCTCGTGACATTGGGGAAGTGTCGTCCTGCTTGGGAAAGCCATGTGCCATTGCCAGTACAGCTGCATGCTCAGCCTCTGAAGGGGATGAGATTTTGTTGTCTGATAAATTGATGATGTGGAAATTTTTCAGCCCTTTGAGTATGCTTAGGTTAGTTAACTTGATGAAGTTTGTCCCAAGGTCAATCATTTCGAGATTCTCCAAAAAAGTCAGAGGATGAATATCTTGTTGTTTGAGTTCTTGGAACACAAAGCCTCTGATTCTCAGGATCCTGAGAGACTTCAGAGAGGAGAAAGACTGAGACAGGTTTAGTGATGAAGGATACCTCTGGAGCTCATAATTAAAAGAGAGATCTAGTTCTTCTAGGAAAGGCAGTGAATGAGGAAAGGAAGTGTGTGTTATGTCTTTTGCTAAAAAGTTGCTCGAGAGGTCTAACACTTGAAGTTCTTTGCAGCCTCGAAACCATTGTGATTGCACAGTAGTGAGAGAGTTGCTGTGAAGCCGCAGAATTTTAAGTTTGGTCAAATTGAGGAAGGAGTGTTCATGAATCTGAAGAGGAGCGCCGTTAGCACAAGGAACGCACGGGAAAGGCGCGTTATAACAGCGGGGACAGTTTCCACTCAAATCCAGGATCTCTAACTCGGTCAAGTTGTGAAAATCCTCTGCTGCTACCTTCTGTATGTTATTGTTGTATAAGTAGAGCTCCCTGAGACTCGACGGTAGTTTGTGAGGCACATAAGACAAATTGTTTGACTTAAGCGACAGCAGAGTCAATTTGTCAAGCTGCAAAAAAGCATCCTCCTCAACATAATAAGATCTATTGCATGGGTTTCGGAAGTAACAGTTCTGGCCAAGGTACAGGATCTCGATGTTGGTAAGCTCCGTGAGATTTTCCTTCAGAATTGAAGAAATGCTGTTGACCTCAAGGCTGAGGAGCACGACGTTCGGAGGAAGTCCTTTAGGGATGCTGGAGAGCTGATTTCCGTCCAGGTAAAGCGACTTGAGAGTCTTAAGTTGCCAGAAGCTTCCATTATCGATTTGCACACTTTTTGTGCACACGTTGTCTTTCGGGCCGATCTTGATGGGCACGCAGTTGCAGCGCATGTCGATCTCGGTGATGTTGTTCAGGCCGAGGAAAGAGGTGTCGTTGATGTGAGGAATGTGGTTGATGGTAAGCGTCAGGTTGGTGGTATTGGATGGAATTCCTGGAGGAATCGACGTTAATCCTCTGCTGGTGCAGTCCACTTTCACTTCACTGTCATTGCTAAGCCTTGACACGTCACACTGCAGACTTTTGGGGTACCATTCGGTTTCAGAGCAAGCAGATGGACAGAAAAGGAGAAGGATGGCTATTTTAAGTATGATGATCCTTCTTGCCATCTACGAGGAACAATATGTGTATTAATGCTTGCGCAATAAGAAGTTGTGAAAATGAACCAACATCCTCCACAGAAATTAATACAACTGGAACATACAGTAAGTTAGGAAACTTTAAATGTACGTTAACGTAACTTTAAATGTAGTAATTTGAAAATTAAACTTACTGACAGATTTGAAAAAATATACATATGTATAAATGTAAGTATAAATATGATAAGGATAATAAGAATTAAGAACTCACCTTTTCATTGGGCTCTGGCATCAGAGTCTGCCGATTCCTCTACCTTTTTCAAACTCTGCTGCTTGACTCTGGAGACGAATTTCTGAGCACATGTTACACATGTTTTTTTTTTTTCTTTGACCATGAAAACACAAAAACCATAAAGGCAAGTGAGAGTGGTTATATTTAACTTGGGTAACTTCCTCATTATTGAACTACCTACACGCAGGTTCAACCCTGATACAAAAAAACAAAACAAACACAAATATAACTGTCTGGTATGAAAGACAAGACAGACATGAAAAAGAAATAATATTGCAAATAATAATTCACGAATTATTCTGAGTTTCTTTATAAAATCTGAACTCAGTTCCACATTTAACAGACACATTTCATTTACTTGAAATTTTAAGAATAAATTCTGGCAAATTTACAAAAAAAGAGTAGTCATTTGCACAATTTCCGCATAAATGAAAGCAAAACCACACGAAACGGGAAATTCTTCTTCAGCATTTCCCTAGAGTCATTGGGGACTCTCTTTTTGAAGCTTCACACCCCTTTTAGTGCTAAGCACACACTGATGTTTAACTGTGTTCACTAAAAAAAACATATTAATAAAAACCAAAGCCGACTTGTTGAGTGTGACCTCAAATAACGACACCAGATGATAATAACTCGAAATATTTAATATGCTTGATAATGCAAATAAACCACATCTGACTTATGTAAGGTATTCAGAAATATGCAAAAAGTGTTTTTTTTTTCATTCTACGACTGAAGCATTTGTACATAATTAACCAAGCAAATAAGCTGCAAGTGTGCTGTTTCTGAACATTCAGAACACGTCATATTTTTAATATCATCACTGGAACATAGGCATAACCCAAGGTTTAAGAATTATAGATTTTCTGTTTTAAAAATTCTATGTATTATATAATTTATTTTCTTTACAGATTACATAAAATATACACAAGGCATGGATTTATCAAAGCACGCTGGCCAAATTAAATGGATTTCACCGAGCACCACATGATGATGTCAGTGATGATCACGGGTCAAATTATGGCTTTGAAGGAGCTGAAAGTCAATGGGATCCTTTTCTTTTTTTTCCCAGAATAAGATCAAAATGGCTGCAAATCCCACGTGGAAATGTCAAACGTGTTGAAAAAGGAGCTGCTTTGGTCGTCAGTCTGGGATGTTAGAGCAAGGGGGGGGGGGCGGGGGGGACTTCATCATTTTCAGGTTTCTTGTGCTGAAAGTTTTCCTTTCCTGACTGACTTCATTACTTCAGAACTGCGCAGTAGTAAATTTTTAGTCAGAAACAAGTGCTAATTAGTATCAGATACTGGAAATCACACAGGAGCCCACGTTCCCTGCGAGTTGGAGAGATTATTTCCCTTTCTGAATCCCAGCTTCTGTAAAATAATTCTTTGGTCGTGAGTTGAGTTTGGCAGTCATAGAATGTGACGCGTTCACCGACAGTCACTGAGACCAGTGACAGCCGAAGACAAGGTTCTGGCAGTGTCAGAATTTCACCTGCCAATTTCCACCCACCAGCCAGCTCTCTCCTATCATCCAGGGAGAGTGAAGGCTAACACGTGCTCCCTCTGAGACACGTGAAGCCAGCCAGCTGCATCTTTTTGAACTGCTCAGTCACAGGGAAGCACAAGACACTCGGAGAAAAGCGCTATCCGCCCTCTTCTACATGAACTTACACATTCCCATGATTATCTAGCTGTCTCTGTGGAGAGAGGAGAGAGATTCGGAGCAGCTGTCACACTCTGTTTTATAAAAACTTTCTCACAACTCTGGTTGTCTTTGGTCGCAATGGCACTAAATCGGCTGTTGGTGATATTACGCGCTCCAAGACCTCAACTCACGACCAAAGAATTCTTTTACGTTTGTTTGTGGACTGAAAATCGTACAGTGTAAAGCCAGCCAGCAAGGTATAGAATGCCAAGACCTGATCAACTTCATCTCCACTTCTTACTACAAAATACCAGTACAGCTTTCAGAAAGGGACGGGCAGGTTCGTAATAATTGTCAGTGTTAGCTGGAGAGACTTTCTAAATCATGCCTGATTATTCACCACGTTTCTACCAGGTAAATCGTGGCATGACTTGGCCTGACAAATTTCATCTTCCATCAAAAAAATGCAAATAACCAGCTGGGGTTTTCTTAAATGAGAGCTGTCCGGAATTGCACACATTTTTGGTTCTTTTAAAGTTCCAACAAAGCTCCCTGAGCCAAAATAGTTTCCATGAAAAAAAACTGTTGCCAATGCTTTCCATGGAAGTTGAAGGGAAATTCCATCTCTGCCTTCCTGAGGCAACCAGAGAGTCAGTCCAAGAAGGGGAAGATCTCTACAGACCTCTGGTTTTGGCACGTAAGAGTCTGTGCCATGCACGAATGGCCAGGACTGGTGTAGATGAGGTGCGCTTAAATGAAAAGCCTTATGTTTCAGCGCCATCTTCAGCACGCTACACTGTGGTAGGAAGAAAAGGGACAGAGGAAATGTGTCAGGAAGAGATGACATCTAGTCCCATTTTATTCTTTAAACAGAGAGAAAATGAGAAACACAGATGAATGTCATCTAGAATTAAATGCACTTAAAAGAACTTCATGATTAAAAAATGTATAGAACAGTATGAACAAAATTTGAATATGAACAATATAATTTTTTTTCATTGTTGACAGCGACTGGCATTTCACCGCAAATTAGCATGGATGCAATTAGCATTTGCCTTTCTGTTTCTACTTTATCATCAATTTATCAACTTCTTTTGTCCACATAAAGTAACCCTAATAATAAACAAATCTTAAAATATGTTGTTATTTAACAACGAAGCTTTCTGTAAGGAGATGTTTATTCAACATTTATAGAAGGAATCTCCAAAGTCGCTTTGTAACAGTCAAAGGTGAAACTCTTCTTCAAGAAAGAGAAAAAAGGGAGACTCGTGATATCGCAGCTTCATGCTAATTCGTTGATTCTTAGCTCATGTACATCATGATGCTATTTTCAGCTACAGTATTTGCTCACTTGTACTTGATATATGTAAATATTTTATTGGCTTCTTTGTACTTATAGTTATACAGCATCCTCCAAAAATATTGGAACAGCAGGGCCAATTCTTTTGTTTTTGTTATAAATGAAGACATTTGGGTTTGGAGATCAAAAGATAAATATGAGGTGATAGATCAGAATTTCAGCGTTCATTTCCTGATATTTTACATCTAGATGTGTTAAACAACTTGGAACATGGCACCATTTGTTTTAACCGACCCATTTTGCACAAGCTTTGGGCATAGCCAATATAACATATAGGAATGTCCTGAAAAAGAAAGAAACCACTGGTGTGCTAACAACCAGTACGCAGTAAAAATCAGAAGGCCAGACTGGAATTCACACAGAAATACAGAGATGAGTCACAAAAGTTCTGGAACCAAGATTAACCTCTATCAAAGTGATAGAAAGGCCAAAGTGTGGAGAAAGAAAGGATCTGTTCATGATCCAAAGCATACGAGCCTCTCAGTCAAGCATGGTGGAGGTAGTGTCATGGCTTGGGCTTACATGTCTGGCCTAATGGTCTGAGAGTTGGACTTGTAACCCGAAGGTGAACCTGAAGGTCGTGGGTTCGAGTCTCGGGTCCGGC
>JAKKZN010000005.1:688622-703312 GCA_033441825.1 Pangasius elongatus
TGGACATCATACTCTTCATTCTCAGGTCCATACTGGACATCATACTCTTCATTCTCAGGTCCATACTGGACATCATACTCTTCATTCTCAAGTTCATATAGGACCTCACTCTTGCAAGTCCATTTTTACTGACAGCAAAAAAACAAGCAGATACACACGCATACATTGTTATGTAGTGGAGGCAGTTACTGGGGCGGTTATTATGGGGCAGTTGTTGCCGAGACCCAACCACGCACATCAGCTGTTCAACAGATGATAATCTTCATGAAGTCCTTCTTCACAACTCCCTACAGTTCCATCACACTCCACACATGCCGCTGTACCCCAGAGAACCGACCGCAGGGTGGAGTGACTGACGCACGGTTCAGTGATGTAATGAAGCTTCATTTACAGTGGTCATGTGACTGACAGTTTTTAAAGCGAGACTTTCGGGCATTGTTTTAAAGCATTACTGATTTGACTCAGCGGAATAAACACCGCAAATGACTCACTCAGCTCAGCCTTCTGTGTCTGCACTAGGACTGCGTCTCATGGATTTCCCCAAACAGAGAAGAATAAAAGAAGGAGAAATGATAAAGGAACAACAAAACATTTCTGCAACATTAAATGAATAAAGTATAGCATGTTGTTCATTAATCAATTAAAAATGGTAATTGTTGGCAAATCGCTGGGGTTATAAGAGGAATAAAACCCCTCGGGACGTGCAGTTATAGGAAAATAATCAACGTCTGGGTGGCTACAGTGACTCCGCAGCACTGACTCAGCCCGCCACTGATTATTTTCCCATAACAGCCTGACACGTGGCATTTTATTCCTTACATATTGTGAACTAAATAATTTTACGGATTCAGTTGAAAATTGGGTGAAATATAAAATAAACTGTATCCAAGCTCTGTATTTGTGCTGTATCTGAGAAACATCATCATGTTAATTCCATTTTAAAGTATATAATCTGTGTGTGAATAACTATTTTACTGGATTAAAAAGTCACTAATCCTGTAAAATGAGGCTTCCATCAGTAAAGATTTGGATTTTACAGATAAACGGCGGAAAATAATGAAATAATTTATGAATGAAATAAGAATGAGTAAATAAAAATAAATACATACATTATGAATATCAAATTTTGTGTTAAGTAATACTTAAACAAAACATGTTATAATTTTTATTAACTGAAATTTCGTTTCATTATTATTATTATTATTATTATTATTATTATTATTATTATTATTAAATGTGATTCATAGTTTAATCCACTGTGTTTGCATATTATTTGCCCTTCTATGTCTGATTATTGATATTTTTTTTATCTTTTTTTATTTAACTGTCCAAGAATTGCTGAAACAAATGAAATCATGTGAAATAAGACACAAACAACATTTAATAAATAAACAGATAAATGAATAAATTTAAATTAAAAAATCAATCAATCCCGAAATCTTTTGAAAATAGTGAAACAAAAGCAATAATATAAAATATTAATAGTTTCAGAATGTTAGTTTTATACCATGATATAGTTTGTGTATGTTTAACCCTAATTATTATTATTATTATTATTATTATTATTATTATTATTAATGTGTGTGATTTATAGTTTAATATTGCATTGTGTGTGTATATTATTCACATTTCTAAGTCTGATTATTGATATTGTTGTCTTTTTCTTTATCAAATTAAAAATACTGCACACAGAGCAGACTGTAGAATTACTGAATTGTTATTTATGAATGAAATAAGAAACAAATTCCAAACACTAAAATGTTGCAAAGTAATCCCGAAACGAAAACCATAATATATGCTTTTAATATTTTAATATTTAGTTGTGTAATTTTAGATCATCATGTAACTTGTGTATGCTTAACATTATTATTATTATTATTATTATTATTATTATTATTGCGTCAGTGGCGGATGTTTTGCACTTGTGGCTATTTTGCATTGTAGTAAAGCGGCGCGCTCTGATTGGTGCAGGCGGCTGATTTATGCTAATGAGGTAGTTGGACTTCTTTAGGGCGCGCGGGCGCCGCCCTTCATTCAAGCACGCGGTGCGGGAGAGACGCAGCGCCTCTCTCTCTGTCTCTCTCTCACACACACACACACACTCTCTCTCTCTGAGTGTGTGTGTGTGTGTCTGGCTCTCACGCGCTCTTTCTTTCCTCTTGGCTGCATCGTCTCTGCGCCTTTATTTCATTTTCTTCTCAGATCAGGACGCTCGCGGACGGTAAGTGCGTGCTTTCGTGTTCGCGCGCGAGCGCGCGTGTGTGTATATATGCGCGCGCGCATGTGCATGTGTTTGTGTGTGTGCAAGATGGTGGATATTCAGCAGGCAGGCGCGTGCTGACTCGCTGCGCGCACGCTGTTGACGTGAAACCTGTTGTAAGCGAGGCTTTCTCTGCGCGCTGGCTTTAGTTCACCGCTCGCGCGCGCGTTTGTGGCGTGTGTGTGTGTGTGTGTGTGTGAGAGAGAGAGCGCGTGAGCGAGCTGGTGCTCGTGCGCGCTTTAAATTTCATAAACACGGCGCCGCGTGGGGAGACACGGAGCACACAGCGGCTCAGTGCATGCAGAGCAGCAGCACTAGATGATGATGATGATGATGATAAAAACAGTGCAGGAGGTGCGCGAGAGCGGGCGCGCGCTTCACTCCAGCTGCAGTGTTTTCGCCCAGAACTCAAGCACGCGCTGAGTAACTTTACCGGACAGAAAAGGGGCGCGTGCAGCTTCTTTTTCCTTTTAGTCTTGTGTTAAAGAAAAAATAAACTGCAGTAAAGTTTGTAAGTTTGCACTGGAGAGTTGTTGAGCTATTCTCCCCCGTGTGTGTGTGTGGAGTTTTTCCTGTAAGTGTTCCTGCAGAACAAAGCACTGAAAGCACATGGGGGGCTGCAGGCCGCACGAGACCTGTTAGCGCTCTGGCTAATGCTAACCACACTCTCTCTCTCACACACACACACAGGAATCCTTTATAAACAAAAGCCCTGAGTGTGAAACCTCTGCGCCGGGATTTCAGCAGAGAGTGTTCTTGTTTTTTAAACAGTTTGTAAGTGTGTGTGTGTGTGTGTGTGTGTGTTTGGTGCGCACAGGCCGGGTAGCTGTGTGTGTGTGAGACCTGCGCTCACTTTGTCTCACGCGAGTTTTGTTGACTTTTTAAACCCTGAACTTTGTGTTGTCGAGGCGCAGCCTGAAGGCTGAACTCCTGTGTGAAGGGAAAGGAGCGAGGGAGACGGACGTTAGCATCGCTAGCATGTTTATGGTAATAATAAGCATTTTTAATGTTTTTGTTTTACTTTGTTCGACTTTTTTTAGCAGTCTGTGTTGCGTTTTTACCCACTGAAACGGAAGCTAGCGTCATATTTTGCCCACAACCCTCTCAGTGCCTGACTTTTTGCGTTTTCGGTTTAGTTTCTGAGCCCAAACACACTGCGGAGTCGGAGGCGCCATGTTGGTTTGGGGCTCTGCGGGGGGGAGGGGGTGCGGGGAGGAGGCACTGCGCATGCGCTGTTCTTGGAGCAGGCACTGCCCGTGCGCACTCGTTGTGGGATTAACTGCGCATGCGCGGGTCTTAAAGGCGGGCCACACGAGCTGCCTGGTAAACAAATCCAGTCGCAATTCTCACAGTGATTTCTCCACACACACACACACACACACACACACACACACACTATACTCCTTAGTGTCTAATAATTAGTGTTTTATTAATTATAATTATACACCATGGGCTGTGGCTGGGTTTCAAAGGCTAGTAAAGTGTCCCTGAAGTTAAAATAGAGCGTCCCCAACTGTTATGGATGCCAGAATGATGGTATTCTCCCCCCTAAAAAAGTTGAAAAGTAGTATATCTTTGGGGGAAACCCCTTCAGAAGTAGTTGTTGGTTTAATCTTACCGTCTGTGGGTGTGTAAATCAGTCGGGTGCTTCAACACGCAGTCACACTCGACTTCCTGTTTCAAAAGGAAGTGCCTCGGCACACAGGATCAAGTCACTATCACATTTCCACTGTATATTTATGTGATTGGGTTGTTTTTGGTGTGTAATAGCGATCAGATCAGAATACAGGGCACGGGACCAACATCGATCAGCACACACTTGTGCTGTGGTTGGATTCTGGGTTCTGATTGGTCAGAGGGTGTTGATTAATTTTCCACAATTAACAGGAGCTCTGATGTTAGGTTTCTATTAACGTGCCTGCTCCGATGTGTTATAGTTTCTATAGTAACCACTCGTTCACAGGGGCTTGTACGGTGGTCACGCCACAGACGGGTTAAATCTGTGTAATCGGTGGTATGGTGGAGTTTTCTACAAGGAGATGTTTATTTAACATTAATGGAAGGAGTCTCCAGTGTCGGTGCTTTTGTCAGTCAGAGATAAAACTGTGACTTGTGTTTTTCTGCATCTTCAGGACAGAGTTGTTTACGCAGTTTTTGCAGTTTCTTTGTAACATCAGAAGCTTTTTTTTTTTCTCCTCTTTTTTGATGAAAATGAACAGAGATGCTGTGGAGGGAACCGCTGTTTATAGCTGCTATAATGTAAGAACTTTTCACACATGTTCCCCATCATTAAATGTAACTATAAATGGATTTAAAAAAGTGCAACGTGTCATTCTTTAATAAAAATAAGTAATTGTCAGATTGCTGTGGTATAACAGGAATAAAGTGCTATGGGAAAGACCTCAGATTTTGGGTTGTAACAGTAATTCACCTTCATCACACCATCCAGGCATTGATTATTTTACAATAACAGCAGAGTTTCATTCCTAATGTAACGGTACAACCACTTAAACCTCCAGCATATTTATCTGTAAGCTGCTCTCTCTCTTTCTTTTTTTTTTTTTTTTGTTTTGTTCCTTGCAGGTTTTTGTCGTCGCGTGACTCCAGCGTGTCGTGGAATGAGGCGTCGTCTCCACGCCGAGGCTGAGCGTCTCTGTAGAGTCAAAGTGCTTACAGTGCAGGTAGCTCAGTACGCCGTCTACTGCAGTGGAGGCACTTCAAGCTCTACACGCTCGAAACGCTCCTCTGGTTTAACCGTGGTCTGCGCCCACGATGGCGGTGAGTCGTCATAAAATTGCCCGCAACGTCACCGAAGTGTTGTAGCGCAATATATTCTGACGGGTTGGTTATCAGTTTTATACGAAGCTGTTTACCAGTAAGGCATCACTAACTGTAAACAAAGCCGAACTTGACTAATTGCGATTATGTAATTAACTTGCAGGCGTTTCTGTGATGTATTGAAGTTATAAATAGATTTTTATTATTAATAAACATTTAAAAAAAAATTATATTAAATGTTAAACCCTTAAATAGTTAAGAGAATTATTTATTTTTTTGTATGTTTGTTTTTTTATTTATTTTTTTGCAATTTAAGGTTAAGCACATCAGCTGCTTTCGTTCAGTTTGTAGTAATAAAAAAAATGAATTAAAGTTTAAGAAATGAATCACATTGGCGATGTTGCGTAATTTTTGATGTCAGTGCATCGTCCTTTACTCAACAAGCTCTAGTTATTACTTTCAGGGGTTCAAGCCATTTGATTTCGTAACGTTCTGGATGTTGATTAATGAGTAAGAATATTTTTTATATATATAAATAATAAAAAAAAGAGTAGCTGTTTGATTTAAACTTATTAAAGTTGCTTCCTGTTAAGGTTGCTTTAAAATGGACCTCAAAAAAAGCACCAATTAAGGCAGTTTCAATTCTCTGAGAGAGAAACACACCTTTTTAAAGACAACTCTATTTAATTTCATTAGCTGCTTCTTTTGCTAAGGTGCATCTAGTGCAGATAGTGGATTGGAACAGCACCTACTGCCCTAAGTGCTCCTTCTGGCATGAGAAAGCCGGAATATTCTTCCGTCTCTGCACTTAATTTTCCCCCTTTTTAACCCTGATGTGGTTTTGACGCTCTGCCGCGGCCCTCTGTCAGTTTTGCATCGTTGCACCACAAGAAAAACCGAGTTGTGCAAATCTATGCAAAACTGACAGCGGCCTTGCCGACTGACATCACTTCCTGTCCGTGTCCTCCGTGGTGTTCGCGGCGGTATTAAAGTGCTTATAGTGCAGGTAGTCTGGTCCTTAACGCTTCTACTGCAGTGTGAGCACTTGAAGTACCTCCAGGCGGAAACAGGCGACGCGCTGCCCGGGCTCCTTCACGCAGCACGGCTCTGACTAGTTTTGCTGGTTTGCATTCAGCGTTCAGTCAGAATTCAGCTGTGCAAATCCATGCAAAACTGATCGTAGCTGTGAATTAAAGTCACGGTTTGGATAAGATTTTAGGTTTTTTTTTTTTTTTCCCTTCCTCCTCTTTCCCAGGTTTCACGTCTCACAACTTCTGTTTTCCTGAATTTTCTGTAAAGTATGAGTTTCTTCGTTTTTTTGTCCCTCGGTATTTTATTACTCTTATATTGCACGAGAACCTGAACGCATGGTTTTCTTTGGATGTCCTTTCCCGTTTCTCAGCAGGTTGGGATTGGCCGCAATGTTCTGTTTGAATGAAATATTGCACTTGTCCCGGCCTGTCGAGAGCACTGGGTTAGTCACCGTGTGTGTGTCGCTCTCCGGACACGGGTATCTACACTGACAGACGGGAAAGTGGGAATATTGAGTAGGAATTGTATTGATTTTGTTCTATTGTTCATGTCGCTTGTACAATTTTTTTTTTTTTGCCCCACTGTACGAGATCCCAGTAAACTCTGGGATCCGCAATAACGCGCTCTCCACGTCCAGTTATATGATGATTCTCTAAACGGTACAAAGTGCAGTTAAAGTAAATTACTGCAGTCTGCTCATGTCCTCAATCATACAGCGTTAAGCAAGCTGAAGCTCCAACCCATCATCCTGGGGTCGTCTTCTCAACTCCGAGTTCCTTCCTCGTTTACGGAGTGACATCAAATCAAGCACTTTAAAAGTAAAGAAGCTCGTTATACTGTGTATATACAAGTATTCACTTTAGATCAGTCTACAGATTGTTAAATCTGTAACACTGACTGTGCAGTTCACTGCTTGAGGAGGAAAACATGCGTCACTCATCACAGTAAGCTGGCTAGCTTTTACTTTTGATGCTAACAAAAGATGAACATGGAGGTGTCCCTGTTTGCTGTGGGGTTTTTTCCCCTCCTTCTTCCCTCCCTCACTTTATATGGCGAGAGCATTGAGGTCGAAAATGACCTCATTAGTTACCTAAATCTCAGATGGAAGGTTTTTGATTGCTTCTAAGCGACGGCCAATGAGAATGGAGAGGAAGCAGGGTTTGACGTAAAGAGTCTGAAAATGAATCTCCTTGCTAGCTACAGTATGACTGGAAGTGCAGTATGAAAGGAAATGGCCGAACTTGCAATTATGGACTGAATTTTTAAGTGTTTTATTTTGGTGTGAAATTCTCCTATTGGAAATACAGGAAAAAAAATGTTGGGATGTCATTTGTTGAATTTTAACTGTTTCCTAATAAAACTCTTGCACGTGTGTCCAGGTCTCTGATCTCTGTAGTTCCTGTTCCAGGTTTTGTCTGATTTTCTGTCTTTTATTTCTCTGAATTTACTTTCAGAATATTTTCAAGAAGTTCTACATTCATTGTTTTTTCTTAACCTAATTAAAACATTGTCAACTGTGATCGTGTAAATTTTCCCCTCGAATATTTCTGGATTCTGATTGGTCAGTGCAACAAAATATGCAATTCTGAAAATGTTCCCTATGAAGGATGGTCCAAAATCCTGAGTGTCTCCAGGATGCAGAAGATAGGGATAGGTGGAGAGTGATGATTCGCTGTGGCGACCCCTGAAGGGAAAAGCTGAAAGAAGTGTCTCCAGGTACTAATAACAGTGGTAAATAAAATCTGTAAAATGTCCCTATATGTTTAAACCATATATGCAAAGATCACAGATTGCACCATATTCATTGCAGATATTTGTTTTTGTTCAGGGTGCAAATAATTCTGTGAAAGTCTGTGAATGTGTGAACAGTTTTGTATTTGCTCCACTAGATGGTGATAGAATAAAAATAAAATGCTGCTCTATGGAGTGCTGTGTGTGCACACTAGAGCATCGTGGGCTGATGGCGCTGGGACAGATGGATCTGCATGCAAGTATAATATTAGTGATATTCGTGTGAATTTGTTAAACATTAATAACTTCCTGCTTGCATCATCCTTCAACTTGCTGTCAGTCCTAAACATTTCTTCACTTTTTAACCCCAAAACTATCCCCTCTAAGCCCAGCAAGAGTTTGCAAAAAAAAAAAATCCATCTTATTTCCCAAAAGTGTGTGTGTTTATGGTCTGATGAGACCGAAGCTGAACGTTTTGGCCATAATACCATAAAGAGAAGACCATCTCTGAAGCATGGTGGCAGCAGCATCATCACGCTCTGGGGCTGCTTTTCTTCAGCTGGAGCCGGGCTTTAATCAGGGAAGAAGAAATAATAAATAGCTCCTACTAAAACACTTAAGATGAAGAGGAATTTCACCTTTGAGCACCTACTCAATGCACACCACCACCTCAACAAAGGAATGCCTTCACCAAACCATGATCAAGATCTGGAATGGGCCAGCCCGAGTCCGGATCTAAATCCATCCGGAAGTCTGCGGGGTGACCTGAAGAGGGCCGTGCACAGGAAATGCCTTAGAGTTAGAAAGCTTCTGCAAGGAAGAATGGCAAAAATATTGCTAAGTTGAGATGAGTGACCCAAAAAAAGACTGAATGCTGTGATCTAATCTAAAGGTGCTTTAGTTAAGTGTTAGTTTAGATGTGTGCACGCTTATGCAACCAGGCTATGGTACATTTTTATCTTTGTTTTTAGGGGAAAAAAAGGATTCTTATTGTTCACTTTTATAGGTTGCAATTTCACAATAAAGATAGAAAAAGTTCTGACATGATTTATCTTGGTTTCATTTTTTTTATACGTCAAAAAAAAACCCTGCCATTTTAACGGGTGTGTAGGATTTTCACTGTGTCTCCACTGTGTTCGGGTGTTTCAGTGGTTGCATCACTTCCTCACCCACTGGGTGACTGTTTACTTTGCAGACAGCTCTATAGTGAGCGCTATATGGGGCAGCAGTGAGGGACTGAAGTCGGACAACGCCAAATCACATCACAACGACCCGCTGTTACATAAACAACCCCGACGTTATAAACGATCTGCCGAACTGAAACCACAGAAAATACCAAAGATATTAAAAGTGATTTTCTATATTAAAAAACAATGTGATACAAAATGAATAAAACACTGTTATGCTGTTATAGGAAAATAAAACACTTCAGGTGCATTTTCTGATAGCAGCACAGCCCATTATGTTATTCATTACATAATTTACATGTTGCTGAAATAATTAACAAAAATGTATATATATTGCTCAATAACTTAATTTACATCACTCAGTAATTTACATAAGGTAAATATTGCACGGAAATTTACAATAATTTAGAATTCATATAACAGCTCAGTAATTTTCAGTACTTTACATGTCACTCAGTGATTAACGCGTCGCTCAGTAATTTACAGTTATTAACATGTCACTCAGTGAATTACGTGTCACTCGGTAATTTAGTTATTTACATGTCACTCAGTAATTTACGCGTCGCTCAGTAATTTAGTTATTTACGTCACTCGGTAATTTACNGATCACCATAACACTCCACATCCACGAGTCCCCCAGATCTACTCCTCTGTCTAAAACACTAGTCGCTAAATGCTAGGCTAAATAAATAAGTCTTTAACCTCGACTTAAACACTGAGACCATGTCTGCTTCACGTACATGGCGCTCAGTAATTTACAATTATTTACATGTCACTCAGTAATTTACAGTTATTTACATGTCACTCAGTAATTTAGTTATTTACATGTCACTCAGTAATTTAGTTATTTACATGTCACTCAGTAATTTACAGTTATTTACATCTCACTCAGTAATGTACGTCACTCAGTAATTTACAGTTATTTACATCTCACTCAGTAATGTACATGTCACTCAGTAATTTACAGTTATTTACGTCACTCAGTAATTTAGTTATTAACATGTCACTCAGTAATTTACATGTCACTCAGTTTAGTAATTTACATGTCACTCAGTTATTTACATGTCACTCAGTAATTTACATAACTTACAGTTATTTACATGTCACTCAGTTATTTACATGTCACTCAGTAATTTACAGTTATTTACATCACTCAGTTATTTAGTTATTAACATGTCACTCAGTTATTTACGTCACTCAGTAATTTACAGTTATTTACGTCACTCAGTAATTTACATGTCAGTCAGTAATTTACAGTTATTTACGTCACTCAGTAATTTACGTCACTCAGTAATTTACAGTTATTTACATGTCACCCAGTTATTTACATGTCACTTAGTAATTTACGTCACTCAGTAANCACTCAGTAATTTACATGTCGCTCAGTAATTTAGTTATTTACATGTCACTCAGTAATTTGCATGTCAGTAATTTGCATGTCGCTCAGTAATGTACAGTACTTTACATGTCAGTAATTTACAGTTATGTACATGTCACTCAGTAATGTACATGTCAGTAATTTACATGTCACTCAGTTATTTACAGTTATGTACGTCACTCAGTTATTTACAGTTATGTACATGTCACTCAGTAATTTACATGTCGCTCAGTAATGTACAGTACTTTACATGTCAGTAATTTACAGTTGTTTACCTGTTGCTTATAAAAAAATACCTTGCAACACCCTAGCAACTATCTGGAACACCATAACAACCACACAGCAACACCCTAGTAACCCGCTTGGACACTACCAGATTCGTGGAAACCCACTAGAAACCAGCTTGAATACCGCAGTAACCAGCCAGTGGGTTACACAAAATGTGATGTTTTTTTTTCTTCTGAAGGTAAGAGATGAGAAAATTGTGCTCACCTCTGATTAGAGTGTCTCTGAGCACATGTGAACCTGAAGAATATGAAGTCACACAAAACTTGGTGTTGAAGGTTTGACCAGCAACCGGTGACAACCTGCCCCGCTCTCACCTACTTCACTTATTAACTGTGGATGATTCCTTCACTGAAAGTAAAAAAGTCCCCTGATCAGGTATTTGAAGGTTTACATGTGGGATGTTTTACAGTGTGATGTAATGTTAATGAAGTGAGTGTTAATGTAACATGATGGTCTGAAATAGGAAGGTAAAGTGTTTACAGTGAGAGTGTTTGGCATTTCTGTCTCACTCTCCCCTTGTCTCACTCTGTCTCACACTCTCCCCCCGTCTCACTCTCCCCCTGTCTCTCTCCCTGTATCACTCTCTCCCCGTCTCACTCTCCCCGTCTCTCTCTCTCTGCCTGTCTCTCCCGGTCTCACTCTTCCCCTGTCTCACTCTCCCCTGTCTCACTCTCTGCCTGTCTCTCCCCGTCTCACTCTCCCCTGTCTCACTCTCCCCTGTCTCTCCCCCTGTATCACTCTCCCCGTCTTACTCTCCCCCTGTCTCACTCTCCCCGTCTCACTCTCCCCCGTCTCACTCTCTGCCTGTCTCTCCCCGTCTCATTCTCCCCCTGTCTCTCTCCCTGTATCACTCTCCCCTGTATCATTCTCCCCCTGTCTCTCTCCCTGTATCACTCTCCCCTGTATCAATCTCCGCCTGCCTCTCTCCCTGTATCACTCTCCCCCTGTCTCTCTCTCTCTCCCTGTATCACTCTCCCCCTGTCTCTCTCCCTGACTCTCTCTCTCCCCCTGTCTCAGTCTCTCTCCGTCTCTCTCTCTCCCTGTCTCTCTCTCCCCCTGTCTCTCTCTCCCCCTGTCTCTCTCTCCCTGTCTCACTCTCTCCCTGTCTCTCACTCTCTGCCTGTCTCACTGACGTGTCTACGCCCTCACACGGAGCTGCTGCTGCTTTACCTCAGACTTGCCTGCGCGAAGAAGCGCACACACACACATACACTCACGCGCGCACACACACGCGCGCACACACACAGCTCGAGAGCCGTCGCGCGCGTCTCTGATTATGATTATGATGATGGTCATGATGGTGGTGATCGCTCAACCCGGAAGTGGAGATGGATGATATATATGTATTTTTTGCGTAATAAGAAGATTAATTTTTTTCCTCATTTCTTTCATCATTGTCGTTGCTATTATTAATAACGCGAATGTGCGATGGTGCTCGCGCGCGCCGCCGCCGCCGCTGCTCTCTGTCTGTGCGCGCTCTGTGCGCTGGCGTGCGCCGAGGACCGCGCGAGCGCCGGCTGTAGCGCGGTGAGACAGGCGTACAGGGACATGGGCTTCAGCTCCGGGACCGTCCCCGAGAATGAAACGGCAGGTAAGAAACACACACACACACACACACACACACACACACACACACACACATTTAAGAAATACCCGAGTGCACGTGGCACCAACGCCGTTACACTCAAACAGCGCGTGATGCGTCAAAGCAGAGTCACAAACAGTAGATGTTCTTGTCGCATTTAATTATCATGATATTCTGTAATTATGAAAAAAATGATTAGTCCACTGCATCTGTAGTGCATAATGAGGTTACAAGTTTTAGTCTTTCATTTTAGTGTTAAAGGCTTTACACTCCGTGTGTGTGTGTGTGTTAGAAGTTTACAGTAACTTATGGGAAAAGGGGTACTAAACGGTACCTTTCCTTGTGGCTGGGGTGGTACCCTCAATACCACGTTACAAGTTTTGTAACTATTAATATGTATCTTTTGCCTGGAAAGGTGTTTAGAGTATACCTTTAAAGCGTTTCTCAACTTTTATAAAAAAAAAAAAAAAGCAAAACTTTTAATAGTAAGAAATTAAAGAAGTAGAAAAGGATTTGCCTCAGTGGCTGCTTCAGGTAAGTGCTTTGTGTTTTGGTGGCCGCTGATCCGGTGCACGGTGATGAGAGGCGGCTCGTGCGTACAGGGGCAGGTTCGACCCAGTCCCACCAGGTGTTCAACAAGTCGTCATAAAGACCTCATTTCCACCTCCATGCATTTTAAAATCTGTTGAAATACTACTTTTACAGATAGAACTGATGATTTGCTCACTGCACTATTTNTTATTATTGCACCTAGTGTTCAAAAATTTCACCAAGTGCTAACAGAGGCCCATCGGGGCAGGAATCACGCTGCCCCAAGCTCGCTTCATGCACCCTTTCCGTGGCAGAGGACCAGCGGATGGGACGGTTAATGACAGGGTTGCCAGATTGGACTGGTTTAAGAGCACTCCACAGTCACCAGTATCTTGTTAATTAAATAATCTGAATTAAATCTGCAAAAACACCGTTAAAGTGTAAGTGCAGACAGTGTCTATGATGTACAGAACCATTTCTATTGTGAGATTTATTGTAAAGATTAGGAGAGGGAAAGACACAGAGTGGATAATGGCTGTAGATCAGAAATGTGTGCGCACCACAGTGACCGCGTTTCCCCACACAAAGGCTGATAAAAAGAAGTAAAAATGTGTCTCTCTTTTTCCAGTGGATGAAGTTTTTAGCTGCTTTTGTGTGTTTTTTGAGATGTAGCTGGACTGGAAATGTTTAAGTTGTATAAAGTTGTGAAGCTGTTCTTTTTTTTTTTTTTTTTTTTTTTTTAGAACAAAACTCAGGATGACATAATAGTGGGAGGTCCTTGGACTACGTATATCCTGTGTGCACTATAACTTCGGCTGTACTGAAGTGTAACATGCTGATTTGAACACAACATTGTACTGTAGAAATGACCGAAATTCTATAATATTCTATAGTTACTATAATGTAGTAGTATGTAAGGAATAAAACACTCCGTGTCATGCTGTAATAGGAAAATAATCCATGATATTATTTTCCTTTGGGGATAAACAGACAAACACATCGCAAAGCATAACCTCCTCTGTCCTGAAGATATCAGAAAAATTAAAGTTCCAGCTCTATCTCGGACTGTTAGAAAGCGCTGACACTGGAGACTCCTTCCAGAACTGTTACATAAACATCCCCATACAGAAAATGTCACCATCTGAACAATTATACACACATTTTTGTTGTTAAAAGCTTGTTTTTAATCTGTTGAGTTTTAAGCATAGATTTTGTAGAGCATCCACCCATCCTCGTCCCCGCGAGTGAACCGTTACCATAGAAGCGATAACGTTTTAGTACTGATATAGAAAAAAAAAAACGTCCAATCGTCAGAATCCAGAATTCAGCAGTTTTTTTTTTTTTTTTTTTTTATTATAAACTATGCCATTCAAGACTCATGGTATTGTTAATATTTAAATATATCCTCATTTTGGACATATGTGTAAGAACATGAAAGTTCAAGGCAATCCCTTAATTCTGTTCAGAGTGACCGCAGAAGTGAGAAAAGCATGGCAGTCTGTGTAAAACTTGTTTAGACATACACAAATGTACGGTCTGTCATGTTGCTGTTTTGCTCATCAGCCATACCTGCGTTCCCATAGCTAACGTAACATGACCCGACCGACAAGTTCTCGCTGATAACAGACATCTGAAACTTCGAGAAAGTCCATCAGATACTGGCATTACTACATTTATACAGAGAGAGAAGTATTTTAAAATGTTATATGTCAAATGTTTGTGCGGTATTCCAGTGCAGTATTCGTGTCCCGTCACCAACCTTAAGGCAAGCCAGATTTGTCTGTCACATTTCTTTGGATAAATTCCATCTATAACATGTTTAAAAAAAAAAAATTAAAAAAAAAAAGGGTCAAAATTTGATCATTTTTGTCCACCACATTTCCTGAAACTTAACGTTTAAGAAGACTTCAAGCTTTTCCC
>JAKKZN010000005.1:789909-802927 GCA_033441825.1 Pangasius elongatus
AGTGCTACATGCTACATGCTACAACATGACAAGAGGATAAGCATCACAGTGACAATCAATAAATTTAGTAAATACATCAAATACAGACGATGGACTCGCAAAATTATACAACAGACATTACGGTAAAAATACTACACCGTAAACATGAAGCGCTACGGGAAACTGCACTGCACCAGAGTGGTGATGATGTAAACTCTGTCCTGAGCAGCAGAACGTCTACTGCATGGGATTGTTAAATATTGTCTCTCGTAAGAGACTAAGTGCAGTGATCGTGGAAATGAAAAGAAGAGGAGGTGTCCATCAGACAGATCCTCTGAGGAGTCGAATGGCCTGTGGGAAATAACTTCATGAATCTGGCCGACTTGACCTGAACGCTTAGCCTTCTTCCAGATGGGAGGAGTGTAAACAGTCCATGGGAGGGGCCAGAGAAATCCTCCCTGATGCTCCCTAATACACTGTTCAGTGTAGATGTCTTCGATGGCAGGAAAACGTGACCCAGTAACGGACCGGGCAGCCTTCGCCGCCTGCTGCAACGCTTTCCTGTGTGAGATGGAGCAGGTTCTGTACCAGGAAATGATGCTACAGGTCATGATGATACACCTGTAGCCCCTTTTCGGGCTTCTTAGGAAATAGAGACGCTGTTGTGGACAAGGTGCTGAGGGACAAGGTCAAGTTGTCTGGGATGTGCATGCCCAAAAAATTTCCACTGCTACACCGCCTATGTGTAGACGGGTGTGAGACGCTCAGGTCTTCCTGAAGTCCACAGTCGTCTCTTTAGTTTCGCTAACATTCACTCATTTATCAATCTTTTTGTAAAGATTCCAATGGATTTATAAAAGTTTCAGAAGTGCTGATGTTCTTCGTACTCGCATGCTCATGTTGATGAACGCTAGTCACCCGTAAATTATCAGGCATGGCACAGATGATTCCCACTAAACTCCATAAAAGGCGAACTCACACAGGTAAAATGACAAGTTAACGGCAAAAAAATCAACGATTACATTAGTTAGTCTTATGCATAAATTTACACACACTCAGGAGCACGAGTAGGATACGCACGTTTATTCTGGGATTTTCATGAACGCCAAATTTCTTGAGTAAACGCTCCACTCATGTACAGCTTGATAAATGAGGCTCATTGTAAGAGACTGTTGTTCTTATGCCAGACCTCAGGGCTGCCGTACCTGGGGGTAACGAGCCCCAAGGCAGTGTTGTCCTCAGCAAACTTGGTGCAGAAGTTCTTGATGGAATAAAAAAACAGAGTAATAATAATTTGACTGGATCAAAGAGAAATATGATGACGCAAATGCAGACGAAGCTGAAAGTTCACTGTCACCGTCGACCAATGACATACGCAAGCTAGTCTCCAGGCGAACGTTTCCTAATTTGCATATTCATGCATATTCATGGATCCTGCCGATTTCTTATATAGTTAGTTGGATAGTTAATTAAAAAAGAGTAAAATTAATTAATAGTGTTAGTTTCCTGTTCATATACTGTAAATAAGGACATTTAACAGGGCTCATTTAATGGAAAAAATGGAAGACAGTATGGAATGGAAGTGGTAGGTGTGTGTGTGTGTGTGTGTGTGTGTGTGTGTGTGTGTGTGTGTGTGTGAGTGTGAGTGGATACAGAACTCCAGTGGTGATTTGTGCCATTTTTCCCTGCCATTTGAGGTGCACATGCTAACTGCTGTCATGTTTGCGTGGTGAATCATACTTTCCTGTTCACATCCAGATAAAGAGGACACTTTGTAGAGCTCTGTGTGTGTGTGTGTTTGTGTGTGTGTGTGATCTCCAGGTGTGTTTTTTTCTTCAGAGTTAGGGGAGCACATGGTAACGCTAGGGTTCGTGTAGCGAATCATACTTTTCTGTTCGTGTCCTGATAAACTGGGGCTCAGTGTGTGTGTGTGTATGTGTGTGTGTGTGTCCGCTCAACTGGACGCTAATAAACTCTTAAATCCATTCTCTCCACCCAGGCGTAGCCTTTCACACATTTAAACTGAAGAAATGTGTGTGTAAGGAATGTATTAGCAGCTCCCATGCACACACACACACACACACACCATATCATTGCAATCAGAAAACTGTGATTTTTCTATTACAGATGTCTTTTGATATTCAAGTGTGTTTTCTATTAGAGATACTTCTTAAAGAGCCAGAGGTCAAAGGTCAGAGGATGGAAACCGCTTCTGTTACGAATTTGTTCACCTGCTAAACGGTGAAGAAAGAAGCGGTCTCATCCTTCTTCTCGTCTATTTCCAAAGCGTTTCCCCATTCTGTCTTTACACACTCTTTGTTCTGCAACAGAACAAAAATAAACAGCTGTCAGTCAGAATTAACCCACTGAGGTGGTGTGCGTGTGTGTGCGTGTGTGTGTGTGTGTGTGTGTGCGCGCGTGCGCGTGTGTGTGCGTTTCGCCTCAGGTGAACAACTGACATGCCATTTTTATTTCCATTAACAACTTTCTCTTGCTGCGGCTGTGTGTTTGTGAGACTGATTTAAGATATTTCTGAATGAAATGTATTGAAATAAATGTAATACAATTTAAACATTAAAAAAATAGATCAAATGTTTAACAATAATAATAATAATACAACAAATGTTCACTTTCCTGAACAGAGTGTACACTTTTTACACACACACACACACACACACACACACACACACACACACACACACACACACACACACGCACGCACGCACACGCGCACACACACACACAGAACGTTTGTCTAAATGTCAGATTGGATTAAATCCAGTGTGTAAACATTAAAGCAGTGACAGAAACTTAAAACACAATGCCACATTACACACAGGTAGTGTTTGCTTTCAAACGGCTGTGACACACTCTGACATTAAAACACTCTCTCTCACACACACACACACACACACACACACACACACACACACACCTCTTTAATCCATATGTGTACCAAGTCAACATTAATCATGTTGGTATTTATTAACACATGAAATCAAGTGAATGACGTTTATCAGAAACTTTAAGGGAGCCATTGAACAATTCACCACCAGTGTAAAAGTCAACATTTACACATGATGGCAGAAGCAATAGTTCAATCAAAATAAGACACGTTTACCTCTCAGTGTTCCATTGTTCACACACACGACTCATAAATAGCCCTTTAACACCCAACCACACAATATAATGACCTCTGTGTGCAACTGACATACCTATGTTAAACACACTTAAGTGCACTGTGTACACACTGATTTAAACCCCTGATAACAATAATGATACAGTATGAAAATACTAAACACTTATTATTATTATTATTATTATTATTATTATTAGAAATAGCAGTTATGACTAATTATAGAACAATGTGAAAATTTTGTAACACTTATAACACTAAACCCGGTTTCAGCTCTGACTGAAGTTCAGCTGCAAATCACAGGTTTATATTAATGTGTTCGTTCTGAAGCCTCATCGCTAACTCACACGAGGACTTATCGCAAGGCAGACTTTCCACACCAAAAAAAATTCTAAATCTGCTTAATTGTTGACATGGTGAAGTTTTCTGTGAAGAGATGTTTATTTCAGATTTATGGAAGGAGTCTCCAGTGTCAGTGCTTTGTAACAGACGTAATTTTAAGTTTTCTGACATCTGACAACTGTTTCTAGCTGCTATAATGTAAGTAATAACAAGAACTACACCATATGGCCAAAAGTATGTGCCCATTCCACAACAGCTTTATTCCCTGTGTGTGCTGTTATAATGAGCTCCACTCGTCTGCGAAGTCCACTAGATGTTGGAGCGAGGCTGTGGGGATTTGTGTTCATTCAGTTACAGGAGCATTAGTGAGGTCAGGCGCTAATGTTGGTGAGGAGGTCTGGGGTTCAGTCCGTGGTCCAGTTCATCCCAAAGGTGTTCAGTGGGGTTGAGGTCAGGGCTCTGTGCAGGACACTCGAGTTCTTCCACTCCAACCTTCACACACCATGTCTTCATGGAGCTCGCTTTGTGCACAGGGGCATCGTCATGCTGGAGCAGGTTTGGGCCTCTGTAACTTGTTTCATGGAACTTCCACAACATTAAATGTAAATATAGTCCTTTAATTAATAAGAAATGCTTTTCTTTCTTCTTCTTTTTTTTAAATTAGCCTACATGCTTAGTCATGCACATTCACAACTCTATCACTAGCGTAGCTTAGCGTGCTCATGCTGGAGTGATCCATGTTCACCGGATCATTATTAGCATTAAGTGTCATTTGCACTGTGTACACCACTGAGGGGTTAAATAAACAAATGATAATACAGAGTGGAAATCACATGATATATCATGTTAGCAATAAACTGTGTGGATATTTTACTGTTCACACCCAGCTGCAAAAACCTCGATTTCAAGTTTAACATTGATGGTAAAGTGAAATGTGTGCATCAGTGTGTAATGTGAAAGATTAATGTCAATGAACAAAATGTCACTGTTAATGTTAAAGCAATGTGAATAGCAGGCTGTATATCAAGTCTCACCTGTCTTTAAAAAGTTCACTTATTAAATCTCCCATTAGCATCTGACTTAATAAGATAATAAGTTCATAAATACAAAGATACACAGGCAGTTCTTTGGTGGAACATGTGTGATTTTTCCTTTTGTAATTTCTATTCTGTGCATTTAATAATAATCATTACACTCTAATAACACACAAGAAAAACAGTCATCTAGTTTTTTTTAAAATGCATAATCCAAAACACTGAAACAAAAAGAACAGAGAGTAAATAATATCATGATATTTAACGTACACTGAGACTGTACATACACACTCAGAGTGACACAGGCCCGTTGAAATATAAATATGAGTCAATCTCTGAGTACACACACAGACAAGCAACATTTGATCTCACACAGGACGAGATACTGCACACACACGTCTTACTATCCTTGTGAGGACCTTCAAATGACAATTATTAACGCAACTAATTACTGCTATGCAACACCTAAATCTAACTCTATCCTGAACCTCATTTTGGCTCTTTTCCTCACGGGGATCAGCCCGATGTCCCCACAAGGCAGAAACTGTCAGATATTCCTATCAGAGGGTGATTCCAAAGAAGCTAATTATATTGATGAGCATATTCATATTCACGTTTTAAAAATAAATGAATCAGTACTTGCTTTACTTCTCCCAAATGATCACAATAATTGTCACACAGTAATTGTGGGTTCGTAGCATGTAGCGTGGCCTGACAAATATGCAAGCTTTACTCTGCAGATTTGTTTGGATCAGAAGTTAAAAAGAACTTTTTAAGGCAGTGTGTAATATATAATATGATGCTAACCATAATTAACTCAGAATAGAAGTGAATGCAAACCTAAATTACGCCAGTCTATCTAGCAAAAGCTAACTTAAATTAGCTAGTGAATGCTAGCCTAGATTTCCTCAGAACAGCTAGCGAAACTTAACTGACTTAGCTGGTGAATGCTAAAGGAACTTTCTAGAGACTAGAGACCAAGATTACCTCAAGGTAGGCTACATAGCAAATGCTAACCTAAATTAATTTCAGCTAGCTTTAAATGCTAAAATAAGGCTAATTACCTCAGGCCACGGGTGTAGGTTTGTCTTGATAGGGACACGTGAAGAGGAGTTTGGCATTTTGAAGAGGAAAAAACAATCAGTGAGCTAGCTCTCTCTCTCTCTCTCTCTCTCTCTCTCTCTCTCTCACACACACACACACACACACAGAGCAACAGGTATGTGTATTGTTACATGAATTGTGTAGAAACCTTTTCATATTTGCTCACAGAAACAGGCTGATGTGGTAGCTAGAATAATGCTAATTTATGTTAGTTAATACTAGCCAGATTCCATGACTACGTCGGTTGAGCTTAATTTGATTTGAGAAACTAAGAAGTGTAAACCACATAGTGTAAAGTGTAAGTGTCTGTCCTGAAGACTTTCCCATGTTGGAAAACTTAAAGTTTTACCTCTGACTGTTACAAAGCGCTGACACTGGAGACTTCCGTCAGAACCAGTACCACAGAACATCTGAACAATTTCCCCCCCAACACTGGTCATTCTTCTCATCCATTTACAGCAAATAAGTAGAACTGCCATTCCCTTTCCACATAGTGTTGAATGTGGAGTTTGTATTGTTTTTACTGCATTTATTGCACTGTATGTGGACCTACTCACTTTTGTCGTTCTGTACATTTACATACTTGCCTGTTTGCACATTATATATTCTTTCACTGACCTACCAAGTTAAATTCCTTTGTACCTGCATATATGGCAAATTAAGTGAATCTGATTCTACTTAGAGAAGTTGTAGGCTCTTCATGTCAGAGCATCCAGTTTGGTGAGAAACTTTTTTATGACTTCAGCTTGAGCACTGCAGCAGATGGAGTGGGGTTTATCTGCTAGTCAGTCTACCCAGCAGCGAAGAGTGCCATGCTGGAGCAGGTTGGTTTGACACCCCAAAGTAAAGTTGCTGCTAGCAGAGGAAAGGGATCTGCCCTTCCCCTTTGTTCTGAGGCTCCTCAACTCCTTCAGGTGGTGGCTGGGGCACGACCCTGAAAAGCCAAAGGATATGCTTGATCGAACGGTGGTGGAGCAATTTGTCTCCTGAATTCAGGCCAACACAGCGGAGTGGGTCCAGTGCCACCACCCTGATTCTGCGGCTGATGCAATGCATTTGGCCAAGGGCCATGTCTGTGTTCTTAGGCCTAGAAACAAAGAACAAGATCATTCCCACACTCAGGACTGCGTCCATGCCGGCTGCAAAGAGAACGATGCCCCCGTAGCAAGCTTGGCTGTGAGGACTGACACTCCTGCTGCAGTAGTGAGAAATTGCCCAGCAGATGCTGATGCGAGAAATGGATGACGGAGAGGGGATGAGACTCAGCATGTCACTGACACAAGCCACTGAGCAGCCCAATTCCTTCCATACCTGTGCTAAACTATCTTTACTCTCCTGTCTTTCCCAGGGTGCTTCTACAGCATTCAGAGCAAATGTACCTAATGACAGTCCATATTCATGGAGGTATACACCAGGCCTCAGAGGACTCGGGCTACACCCATACCGTTTTTGGATGGTGAAGGTGATGTGTTTTCATGGGGTTGTACACAGTTATCTCCTGGTGCTGCTCGATATTGATTACAGGGACCAAAATCATTGAACAGATAGATGATAATAGATGATACCTCTGAACAGATGAAACTTACATGTTGACCTTTCTCCATTTTCCAATTATTCACAATAAGATATATAGAGTGCTCTCAAATTTGTTATAAAGACTTTCATGCATTGCCATTTTGTCCACTAGATAAAAATACATAAAAATGGCAGTTTTTAACCTAATGTTAGTTAGCATTCATGTTAAACATTAGCATAATATTTCCATAATCTTCAGTAGAATGAAGTGGATGGTGGATTTTTCAGTTCTTATTTATTATTAACTGAAAATATGTTCATCTGTTCAATTTCCTAACATTCAGCTTTGAATTCCCTGTTGGATTATGGCGTGAACTGTTTCTTTCCAGTCCGAAGGTGGCAATTACATCTTCTGACTGGGGAGAAACATGCGTTCACACACACACACTCACACAAACACACACTTAAAAAGCTTAGCCACACATGTTTTTGAGAAAATTCAGTTATTTTAAAATGATATTTGTTAGAGCTTTCTCCTGCTGTTTAAGCAGAACATTTGAATCATTGTGTATGTTTATTTTGTACAATCACTTTCTATAGTAAAGGTCCGATCACTTCCGATCACTTTCCTTACACACACTCAGTATGTTTTTTCCCTCAAATGTGGAACGGATGGAGAGACACCACACACAAACTACTGCCTGAATGGATTACAGACTTTTTTGGTGGGGGATTCAATTGATGATTATGTCATGTCCATGTCCAATCTCTTGGGTTATCTCTTTTATGGTCATACACCAATTTTTTGTTTTTTTTTATGGTCATACACCTGCTCCACTGAGCTGAAAGTGAAATTCTTTACATATCCAATTCATTCATTTATCTTCAGTAAGCATTTTATCCCAGTCAGGTGAATTTGGACCAGTCCTGTCTTGGGAACATTGGGCATTCAGCCTGGATGGGACATGGTTTATATGAACGTATTACTTTACCTTGCAGTTTGAAGTCCATTATATTTGCTAAACCTGTTCTTAAATGAATAAACACACATTTGGTAAAATCAGATTTTGGTGTTAATAATGTAGTTAATTGAATCCGCCTGATTTGACTGGGCTTATGTGTGTGGTCTCTGTGCGTTAAACTCGATGAACATTATGGAGTTAGAATGTGAATATTTTTCTGCTCTGCATCGTGCTAATGATATTTTCCATCCTTACAGTATTTTCAGCCTGTAACTAAATATAATCATATTTTATTGTTTTTAGTAGTTTTTACACAATTTTTTGTTTCGTATCATTAGATGTTTGTATTTTATGATGCTTATATTTTAACATGCTAATTTTAGATTAACACAATTAAGTGTAGTAAAATATGGTAAGAAAAAAAAAGGCAGGCAGATGAAATGTTAAATGCATGTAAACACACACACACACACACACACACACACACACACAGTTTTAGCTCCGTGCAGTGTTTTCAGGTAAATAACCAGAAATGAATGTAGAACGCCCTCTAGTGTACACGAGAGAGAATCGCATCCTCTGTGGTGTTTTTGTGTTTTATATACAGTATATTTAGGGTTTATGAATATTAGCGATGATGAAGGAATGTGACAGTGACAGAGTTATTGTCTACTGCTCACATATTACTATTTTATCGTGTCTCAGATCAGTCGAACTGTATTGTTATTCATCGTTATTGTGTCAATGGCATTGTACAGTATATGGCAGTGTTTAACTTCTAAATACAAAGAGTTGTTTAAGAGATTAAACTACACACTCACAGCTCAAACTTACCAATTTAGCAAATGTACCCAAAGTCTGGTGATACTGAATCATCAGTATGTAAATGAGATGTCATAGCACTCATAGCATTCTGAACAGCAGAATGGCAGAATTGACAATAAAGCAGACTTTGATTGCCTTTTCCTTGAACCAAAAAATCTACTGTGCTGCAGTGATCATCAGTGCCATCTTGTTATATGCACATGTGACATGGACAGTCTACAGTTGCCATGTCAATCAACTCAATCACTTCTCAGCTGCCTTTGGCTCCTAAAGAAAACATTCACTGAGCGAATGTAAACAGTGAAAATATTCCAACCTATCAATGAATATCTGTGGCAAACGCTTCTTTGCCAGGATTGGCCTCATCAGCCACTCATGACATAAAACATGAAGTCATGGTCATCATCATCGTCGAACTATGTGAAGGTTGATTCACATAGATGCTACCACTGCTAAGTTTCTTGTGGCAACATAATGGTAGCCCTGAAGCAAATAATTGCAGTTGTGCAGGAACACTAAATATAGTATGGTTTATATGTATAGCAAGAGTTACAGTCATGAAGAACAAGGCCACTTACTGTGGGTAGGCATCTGTTGGTGGTCCATGAAGGGTGTGACATGGGAAAGTAAAGTTGTAAAGCCTGGGGCTACAAGATAAAGAAGTCCATCACAGTCCTTAAACTAGGTGTCTACTAGGTTTTACTGTTGATGCTAGCATAGTCATGTGGAGTCCAGTAAAACTTGACCAAAAAAACTCACATATTTACATTGATTCGTTTGCCAAACAATTTTATTAAAACCAATCTAAAATTGATGCAGAATCAAATGAGGGCATATAGTTGAGCAGGTTAAAGGTTAAAGGTATTGCACAAGGACCCCAAATTGGCTCTCAGAAGGACTGGAATTTGAAATTAAATGCTGTCAATCTCTTTTCACCCTCCATCCACGGGGTGTGAGGTGGAATTTCCGACCAACCGGTTTTGCCAGTTTCACTCGCCCTGAATTGAAGTGAAGTGAAGTGACTTGTGGCCAAGTATGGTGGCCCATATTCAGAATTTGTGCTCTGCATTTAACCCATCCAAGTGCGCACACACACAGTAGTGAACACACACCCGGAGCAGTGGGCAGCCATTTTAGCTGCGGCGCCCGGGGAGCAGTTGGNAGCGCTGGTCATTCACTCCCCCACCTACAATCCCTGCCGGACCCGAGACTCGAACCCACGACCTTCAGGATCACCTTTGGCTTACAAGTCCGACTCTCGAACCATTAGACCATGACTATTATTATTATTATTAATATTATTATTATTTCTTCCCACAACTGCAACTTTAATTCTCACAACTGTGAGTTTAGGCTGCATCTCACAATTGTGACCTTACTTACATGACTTTTTAAGTCACATTTTTTGTCATTGTGTCCATTTTTGCAACAGCCCTTGTAGAACAACTGTTCAGACGTGTCGTGCTGCATCATAAATCACTCGCTAATTTACTATTCCCTATATAGTGGGTGTCAGTATTTTTATGACCCATGTTTGGCATGCGTGTTTGATTGTTGACGGAGGCTACACTCATTACTGTAGCACACAGTTTGATTATGTTCCAGTTTAATCTAATAAATAATAAAACTCAGCAAAATGTTTATGCCAATGAAAAATTTTTAATCTATTGGAAAGTGGTCAGAAATGTACAGTATTTTCATTTTATGGCATTACACTTTAGCCTATGTATGCTACATTCCAATGTGTCCACCCTGATGCTCAACCACTGCTGGAAGAACTTTAAATAATCTATTTATGTACTTGCTGCATCCGTAACTGTAAGATCCTCAAACCAGAATTTATTTATGGCTGCAATTAAGTCAGACTTTGCAGTTGGTTTTGCTTCTTTCCAAATATAATGTTTCAGAGCATGCCACGCTATCTCAATGGGATTCATATCAGGAGATTCTAGTGGAGTCTTCACTCAGTTTATAACCTCTGCAGCAATGACTCTGCTTGCAGCAGTGTGTTTCGGGTAATTGTCTTCAAAAACGTGGACTCCGATGTTTTCCCTAATGAAGGAAGTGGTGGCTTCTTAGCATCTTCAAAGAAAGACCCGTCCATTATCCTTTTCGAAGATTGCAATAGGTCCCAGGACCAGTCTGGATATTGCTCCCCAAACATGAACTTTCAGTGGGTATTTCGGCTTTGGTTTGGACATGCGTCTGCCACTTTTATGAAATGACATAGAGGCCAAGTGATTCAAAGCCACCTTTGTTTCGTCAGTGAAAATGATATCGTGAAACGTCTCCTTCTCATTGATCCATATCTGGGCTTGTTGGTGACGTATCTCTATTTGTGTCTCTGATCATGGGACAATGTTTTCCCATACTTCCACCCAGGTTTTTGCCTGATCCTCCGAATGGAACGCTCACTGATGTCCACTCCATTGTCACGCCAGAGATGTTTTTTCACTGAACTTGACAGCAGTTCATCATTATGGAAGCACAACAAATTAATTTAAATTCTAAGAAGCGTGCCTGCAGGATACACTGTGATAATGTGTTTTTAAAGGCCACATCTGTAGTATTTCAAACAGCATGGAAGGAAAGCCTCCTAAATATAGAAATCTCTTAGTGCTGCTAGATCAATGTATCTCTTCACCCTAATTTAAGATAAAAACAATCCGAGATTCTTATTTAATACTGTAGCAAAATTAGCGAAGCATAAGACCAACAGAAACATGCACACAATTATATAGCAGTGATGAATTCATGAACTTTTTCCAATGGCAAAATTGAAAATAACAGGCAAAAAATTCTGACTATTAATTTAAAACCAGACAGTTTTATAACCAACGCTGTAGATAATAACATATCAGATCAGTATTTAGAATATTTTACTCCCCTTGAGAGGCCGAACTAATTTCACTAATTTGATCAAAATCATCAACTTGTATACTAGATCCTTTACCTACATGTTTCTTCAAACAGATAATCAAGCAAACCTCTTCTAAAGATAATCAATACTTCCCTTAACACTGGCTATGTACCTAAATCTTTTAAACTAGCAGTTATAAAACCCCTGATAAAAAACCTGGCCTTGACCCCTATATCTCCAAGATCCTAGAAAATGTTGTAGCACAGCAGCTATGCTCATACTTACACAGGAATAACATTCATGAAATGTATCAGTCAGGATTTAGGCCCCATCATAGCACAGAGACAGCGCTGGTTAAAGTGGTAAATGACCTACTACTGGCCTCTGATCAGGGTTGTGTCTCCTTCCTTGTGCTGCTTTACCTTAGAGCAGCTTTTGATAGCATTGATCATGCTATTCTCCTCGATAGACTAGAAAATGTAGTAGGCATTAAGGGGACAGCCCTCTCCTGGCTCAGGTCTTATTTGACTCATCGTTATCAGTTTGTAGATGTAAATGGTGACTTCTATATGCATACTAAGGTAAAGTTTGGTGTTCCAGCAGGCTCTGTTTTAGGCCCACTGCTCTTTTCATTATATATGCTACCTCTGGCCAAAATTATTCGTAAACATGGCGTCAGCTTCCACTGTTACGTTGATGACACACAGTTGTATGTTTCAGCAAAGCCGGATGATAGACACCAGCTTAATAAAGTTGAAGAATGTGTAAAGGACATTAGACACTGGATGCTTATTAACTTCCTTTTACTTAAATCTGACAAGCTAGATGTACGCTTTCTGATTACATAACTCTGGATGGCCTTTCTGTTTCATCATCTGCAGCAGTAAAATATCTTGGTGTGATTATCGACTCTAGTCTTTCATTTGAAGCTCGTGTAGATAATATTACTAGGATAGTCTTTTTTCATCTCAGAAATATTGCTAACATAAGTAATATAATGTCACTATGTGATGCAGAAAAACTAGTTCATGCTTTTGTTGCCTCTAGGTTGGATTATTGTAATGCCTTACTGTCTGGATGTTCCAGTAGATGCATAAACAAACTCCAGTTAGTCCAGAATGCAGCAGCAAGAATCCTCAAGAGAATCAGAATATATGACCACATCACCCCTATCTTATCCACACTGCATTGGCTCCCAATCAAATTACGCATTGATTATAAAATACTACTATTGACCTATAAAGCACTAAATGGTCTCGTG
>JAKKZN010000005.1:852206-873898 GCA_033441825.1 Pangasius elongatus
GAGACTGTGAAACACCCAAGTACAATACATTACAATAATCTAATCTGGATGAGATAAAAGCATGTATTACAGACTCCGTGTCTCTTAATGTTAAGAATGACTTCATCTTTGCAATATTCTTTAGCTGATAAAAACAACTTCCAACCACAGCATTGATCTGTTTATCAAAAGTCAAAGCAGAGTCAAAAGTAACGCCTAAGTGTCTAACACGTGAATGAAGATTACCAGGTAGAGGTCCCAGTTTACTGGCCACAACCTCTGTAGAAGCAGGGGAGCCAAAAATTAAGACCTCAGTCTTAGACTCGTTTAACTGGAGGAAGTTGGCAGACATTCACTGTTTAACATCTCTCAGACAATCAAACAAGCACTGTAAACTGGAGACATCCTTAGGATGCAAGGGAACATAACGCCGAGTATCATCTGCGTGACAGTGGTATGAGACATTGTGCTTCTTAAATATAGCCTACAAAGAACTGAGCCCTGTGAAACCCCATACAAAACTGGTGCACAAGACGCCGCTCGCTCGTCAGGATGGCCGAGCGGTCTAAGGCGCTGCGTTCAGGTCGCAGTCTCCCCTGGAGGCGTGGGTTCGAATCCCACTTCTGACATTTGACTTTGGTGGACTTCCCATATCGAAAAAGTCCACTGTTTCACGTTAAGAGGTTGAAAGAACTCTGTTGAAGCCTCCCTGTGTAGTTTAGGATGCTTATGAATAGGTTCGAACTTCTGTTAAGCTGATACCATTGTATTCGTGGCTGAGGTGATAGACTAGAAATCCATTGGGGATCTCCTGGTGACTACGGCTGAGATTTTTGTCGAAGGGCAGCTGAACCCTGCCCTGTGGTGGCTGGTACTGATGCTTGAATGACAGACAATGGAGGGTTCAAGGTCCAGGTTTGTGTCCACTTAAAAAAAATGCTGCTCTCCTGGAGTGATTGGGTCAAAGCCCAGTTATAAAACACTGTTGCATTTCTTTGGTTTTGTACTCATTACTCTGCACAATGACAATAAATTTGACTCCAATACGGACCCTGGAGGCTGTAATAATAATAATAATAATAATAATAATAATAATAGGATTATTATAGAATAGAATAGTCTAATAATAGGACTGTGTACTGCTCGGCACTGTGGCCGTTGTCTGTCCCAGTAGTCTTCGTGCTGTCTGCACGTGTGTGCACTTTATGTATAATTTACATAGTCCCTTGCAGTTCTGCTTGTCTTATGTAGCACCTTGGTCCTGGAGAAACGTTTTGTTTCACTATGTACTAACTGGCTGTATGTGGCTGAAATGACAACAAACTCCACTTGACTTGACTAATAGAGATGCCACTTTTTTTTTCAGGGGAAAAAAAAAACAATGCAAAAACAATTTCTTTACAGAATTTTATTACAATTTGTCATGAGATGTACATTAGTTTTCATCCACATTGACAGTCTGGAGACCTGCAAAAGAAATGAAAAGAGCCAAATTAGAGAATCTTAGACAACTGATTTTTAAAAAGTTTTTTAAACTATGTGCCAGTAAAGTACAAGCTGCCTTCACATTCTGTCTGCTGCTGTTACGACGCTAATTTCCACTCTGGGAGTCGTGACAGACACAAACTAAATGCAATCCCATAAATATTAACAAAATGACTCGGACATGACTGTTACCTACAAAAGCTCATCTCGGAACAACTGACATCTTTATCAAAAATCTCACACACACGAGAACACGAAGAAGCGTGACGACACCTCGGGTCAGAATTCAATATAGAGCGATTTTAACAACAGGCATAGTTACACTTGTCTGTCCAAACGAGTTCAAATCAGCGGCGTGTGCTCGGCTCTCTCACCTTTGTACGTGGTGACGGGGACGTACGTGACGAGTGTGTACAGCTTGTTGGGTGAATCTTCATCTTCGTTGCGCTTCCTGGACAAACGCACACGCATGCGGTACGGGACGTTCCTGATGACACAAACACACACACACATCAAATAAAAAGTCATCGTTATCTATCTGGGCGACTCAAGCGGAGTCCTGAGCACAAGAAGGCCTGTAGTCCATCACTCTGATGGAGCATGATGGTGAAATCAGGTTATTCTGGGTGCAGTGTGCGTTACCTGACTCCCTTCGCCCACACGGCCTTGTTCAGGCGGGTGTCGATGCGAACGTCGGGTGTGCCCATCTCCTTCATGGCGAACTTGCGGATTTCCTTAATGGCGCGAGGGGCTCGCTTCTTGAAGGAGCTGCAGGACAGACGATCAGTTTTAGTACAATTCATCTCACCTTCTCACACAAGATGATGTCTAACAGATCCTCCTAGAGCTGTGGAAAGCCTGATTAACAGATATGAACAGTCTGTGTTACTGTTTTGTAAAAACACAGGAGTTCATGTAGCAACATTGATTGTTTAATCCGCGGCTCCCTCTCAAATCCGACACCATCCACTACGGCCCTGTAGCACCCTGCTCCAGCTCACCCGATTCAACTTAACCCGCTAATTAACTGCCCTTCCCGAGCTGAAGTGTGTGTGTGTGTGTGTGTGTGTTAGGATCAGTGAACTGCAGTGTTTGTAGTCCAGTAACATCTCAAATTGAATGGTGGTGATTTCTCGATCGCAGCATGTCACCTCATGCCTCCAGAACAGTTTCCTCTGCAAAACCCAGTTAAACCCAAGTGTTCCCATTCCACATATCAGTACTCAGTGGTTACAGCACATCACGGTACTAACGCGCATCATCTCCACGATACTCACACTAACGCACTGTGATGCGTTAATCAAAGTGATGGTTTATAAATAAATAAAAACCCACAGGTTCTACTGTTTTTATACAAGAACGGCGCTATTAAGCTCTTTTCTCCCCTCATGTCACTTTCTCAGACTAGTTGGCTTCCTACATTACCCACAATGCCGTTCGACGACCTCCTGATAAGGGTGCCAGTGGGATTTCAAATAACTCGTCTTTTCCGACCTCTGGTCAGGAAAAACCAAAGAAAACGCCCCTCAACTTGTAATTCCTACTCGGGAAGCTCTCGGTGAGTTATACTGCGCTAGCTTTAGCTTTAGCTTTAAACCAACACACAGATGCAGTCGCTTGTTAAATCTAAAACACTGGATCTACGGCTCACTGTTCTGAGGAGGAAAATGGACGTCACTCACAGTCAGCTGACCAGCTTGTTGGTAACAAACGATGAACATGCGTCGAACGAAGTAGCCCTCGCTTCATTTCTAGCTAGAAAGCGATGCAGCGGCGCTTTGGTCCTCACCTCCTCATCAGTACAGATCAGCCGCCAAAGCTTCAACTCGGATGCCATGCCGTAGATCACTAAGGCCGTCTGTAGATCGGTGATAAACCACTGTGCGCCTCGACGCTGCTGTTTCCCCGCACAGAGCGCATCGTGCACTCAAATTAACGCTCAAAGCTCACTCGAGCTCAACACAGCTTTCACGCTCATCTTTCTTTAAAGCACAGCTAACAAGAAGAGCGTTCACACGTGATGTAGCAAAGACGCGTGATGTCTCCCGTCTTCGCCTGGGGACGATCAAAACTAGGACCTTTTATATTTAGATAAAAACTGGATTTAGAAACATGCAGCACTGGCCAGCTGTGAAAACGATTTGTTTCACTCAGAACTCGGAAATATCCGACCTCCAACGCGGAAAAGTGCATCGGCGTGATCAATCACCTCGGCGTGATCAATCACCTCGGAATTCCAACTCAGGAACTCTGGAAACATCTACTTTGTTCGAAGAGCTCTGTAAGATCAGATGTGTGAGATGTAATTCTGCTGATTTCAGGCTAAACTAAAGGCCCACTAACAGATCGTTTTCATGATCAAACGTGAACAAGGCACTTGATCTGCATTACACATCACTTCTCTTCGTTAACTCATAAATATAAACTCATGCAAATCTTATTTGTGTGTTTATCAAACTCTGAGCTTTTTCCGAAACAAGGCACCGGAGCGATTTAAGATCTGGATTCGGGGAAATCCACTCGAAACTTTCAGAGTTCTAAATAAAACCGATTGCAGCAGAAGTTTTCGAACATCTTGACGCAGGATCGGCTCACCCTCGCTGTAAAAGCAAGAAAGACAAAAATGACAATCGAGCCGATTTTACTGCCGCAGACTAAAATAACATTAATCGCCTCAACAGCAGCAGGAGAGCACTTTCAGACCTCGCTGTGTTTAAAACCACCGCTTTTCTGGCGTCTCGGAGGAGATGTGCCGAGTCCAGAGAGTTCACGGATATCTCGGCTACTTCTACGCCGGATCTCTCGTTAATACGGCGCTAAAAACGATGAGCGAGACGATCGAGGCTGTGTTTTTAGATGACGATAATGAAACTCAACCTATTAAACGCCTCTACGGTGATATCAGAGAAACACGACTGATAATTTATCACAGGATCAAAGAAAACGCAGCTCCAAGCTACATGTCACCATCACTGACTACAGCACACACACACACACACACACACACACACATATCAGTATGATCACACACACACACATCAGTGTGATCTCTCTCTCTCTCTCTCACACACACACAGGAGTTTACTGCAATGTGATGGCATCTTCAGCTCCTGTAGTAACACAGCTGTAACATGCAGAGGGTGTGCTGGAGGGCGAACTAAAGTTAGTGCCCCCCTAAAAAGCGAGACAGTGACAGAGACCTACAGGCAGAGAGAGACAGACAGAGAGGGGCAGAGAAAGACAGACAGGGAGATACAGCAAGAGACAGACAGAGAGAATGAGAGCGAGAAAGAGACACAGACAGAGAGAGAAGTGTGCGTAAGTGTGTGTGTGCAGCTCCGCACTCACATGCCGTGGATGCGCTTGTGGATGTTGATGGTGTACTCCCGGGTCACCACCTCGTTAATGGCGGAGCGCCCCTTCTTCTTCTCGCCTCCTTTCTTAAGTGGCGCCATCTGAGTTATTTATTAGCAAAAAGAACAACAACAAAAAAAGCACCATTATTTAATGTAAACACACACGCAGTGCCGAAGCGCTACAGCCTGGGCTTAGCTAGCACCCTAACTAGCATCCAATACATCCGGCTTTAACACAAAAATCCGTCATCAAAAATCACAAATATTTCAAGCTGCGCCATTTTAAACACCTTATAAACATTTATAGAGTGAAAACGTGTGGTTTTATTTATTAAAACATTACAGATGAAAGTGGATTTGTGAACGAGCCTCAATTTAGCTATACTCACTCTGTTCGACGAACTTCGAAAAGGAAGAAGCAAAGGATTGTGGGTAATACAAAAAAGGGGGTTAGGTGCGGTTTACTTCCGGGTTGAAATATTTATTATTTATTTTTTTAACAAATACATAGCATTGTAACAAAAAATGCATGTTGACAATTTAATTATAAATGTTTTAATATAAATACATTTATAAATATGTATATTTATTTAAAAAAAAAACAAGAACGTAAAAAAAATTAACCGTATTGAACGACAGTTCCCATGAGGCATTTCGGCACGCCGCCGCAAGGGTTTGTGGGAGACAGTGAGCCGTTTGTTTGCTTTTGAGCCGACCAGGTTAAGGTGTGAAAGTAAACGCTTGGTTTCGGTATGTTTTTGGGATATTTGCGTTGTTGCTAAGGCGTCATTAAGACCGTAGTCAAGTGTTTCGTGATGATGAAGTTTGTTGAATCGTTGCTAATTAAAATATATAGCTAGCGTTAGCCTGGCTGCTGTTGTCGCCGCCGCTCCGCCCGAGCCGAAAAACTCGAGTCAGTGTTTGTTTGTTTGTTTGTTTGTTTGATTGAGAGGGAGAGAGGGATGACTCTGGCGCCGAAGGAGCTGACCACACTCCTTGGCCTGCTCTCGGAGGAGGCCTGCGCCGGCAGCTCGTTTGAGAGCCTCGCGAGCGCCTTCCACCACTGCTTCGGTAAAGCCGAGCACTTCCGGGTGGGTTCCGTGCTCGTGCTCCTGCTGCAGCACGCAGACCTGCTTCCGGGTTCCGCTCAGCGCCTCGCCGCGCTCTACCTGCTGTGGGAGATGTACCGCACCGAGCCGCTCGCCTCCAACCCCTTCTGCGCCGTGTTCGCGCACCTGCTCAGCCCCGGCAAGGACGAGCACGAGAGGCACCTCTCCGGTGGGTAATAACTATAGTAAATAAATAAACAAATAATAAGAATAATATCATCATTATTACTGTTATTATTATTGTTATTATTAGTGTAACTGTGACAGGCGCTTCTCAGGTCTCACTGTCATCGTCATGGGCATGTTTGATCATTATCTTCAATACTGTGTGTGTCATATTCAAAATAAAACATGAGCCAGATCATCATCATCACAGATGAAGCGAATATCACTGATTGAATCTCGTACTTACGGCACGTGTGCAGATCTGGGATTGTATAAGTCGGTTGTTGGAGTCGACGTCTCGGATGAAGGAGAAAGGGGCAGGTGTGGCGACCTGAGCGACTTCGACAGAGACCGAGTCAATGCAGCCAGCATGCACTGATCCCCCAGAAGAGCCACTCTGATAGAAAGGAGTCAGAACACACAGTGCGGCGCAGCTTGATGCGTATGGAGCTGCGTAGCTGCAGACCAGTCAGAGCGCCCATGCTGACTTCTGTCCACCACCGAAAGCTCCTACAATGGATACATGAGCATCAGAGCGTCATGCAGACAGCCGGGTGTGTGAGTGTGAGTGTGCGTCGCTTACCTGGGGAAGAGATGCACTACGGGAAGAAGGTGAGCTGGCGGAGGCAGTGTGATGGTCTGGGCAATGTTCTGCTGGGAAACCTCGGGTCCTGGCCTTCATTTGGATGTTACTTTGACACGTATCACCTACATAAACGTTGCTGCAGACCGAGTTACACCCCTTCATGGCAACTTACAGGACTTAAAGGATCTGCTGCTGACGTCTTGGTGTCAGAAACCACAGCGCACCTTCAGAGGTCTTGTGGAGTCTATGCCTGAGCAGCGTATTAGGCAGTTGGTCATAATGTTTAGGCTCAGAGGTGTGTGTTACAGATATATAACAGTTTACACACAGACAGTAAAAAAAAAAAAAAGACTGAGCTCCACTGCTTTAAAACTTCACATCAGTTAAACTGAGAGATGTAAAACTGCTTTGTTTCTGGTGTCACGCTTTTATTTTTCCGTGGTAGGGCTGACATTTGCGTTGGCTTTGTCCTGCATCACATCACATAGCCGTATGTAGCTGAATTTTATTTTATTTTTAATTTTATCACTTGTATTTTTACTGTCTGTCCAGGTTTCCTTCCCCCAGTCACTCTGCCTGAGAAGTTTTTCCTCTCCCAGCTGATGCTCGCTCCTCCTCGGGAGCTCTTTAAGAAAACGCCACGGCAGATCTCCTGCATGGACGTGAGCTCGGCGCCGCAGAGCGTCGACATCAGCGGACTGCAGCTCGCTCTCGCCGGTAAGCAGCGTTTTTCTGTGAACAGAAACAGCTGACAGAGTGAAGTGCCTTTTTTCAGTGTTGCAGAAAGCACTAAAAATGTTTGTGTGTGTGTGTGTGTGTGTGTGTGTGTGTGTGTGTGTGTGTGTGTGATCCAGAGCGTCAGTCGGAGCTTCCCACCCAGAGCAAAGCCAGTTTCCCCAGCCTCCTCAGCGACCCCGACCCTGACTCCTCCCACTCAGGCTTTGACAGCTCCTTAGCCAATCAGATTACAGAATCGCTGGTCACAGGGCCCCGCCCACCCCTGGAGAGTAAGAGCACTTCCCTTTTATTTTATTTTATTTATTTAATTTCGAATTCTTGGATTCTGGGACGTAGTGGCGTTTTTGGTGATGAAGAAGCAAAAAAAGCCTTCACAGAAATAAAAAAGTGCAAAAGCCCACCTTCCAACCTTAAGCTCATGAAATAACGCTTTTATCAGGACAAACTTTGAAAGACTCGTTTTGTAAGAAGGACCCAGGAAAACATTTGACCTTTTTATCACCAGTAAGAGGAAAAGAATCTTTTATAGAGTTGTCATGTTGTACAGAAATGTTTGATTAATGTCTGGATTTGGTATGAAATAGCCATTGGAGCTGGTATGGCGATAAACATAAATACAAACGAACAGGCTTTTGTCAGACTTATCATTCCCCAATCAGCAAAAATAAATCGGTAGAGAAATTTCTCACCTCCGTGTCTGCTGCTTAAACCCTGTAGTGCCACCAGCAGCCCACATTTGAGCTTTACATTTCTGTTCGTATCTTCTGAACCGACTTTTATTCAGCAATATTTTGGAATTGAATAAATAGTTAATGCAGACGTATTAAATTAACATTTAAACAAATGTTAAATAAAACATCTGTTAGTTACATCAATATTACATTTATTAATGCTGAGGTTCATGCTTTGTTAAAGTAAATAATGTTAGTTAATAGGAACGTTAATATACAGCACTACAGTTTCTTATATAGTTCTGCAGCTGCTACAGTCAGATGAAACATCGGTACGTTGATCGCTAGCAATAACTCGAAACTGATCGGTCAAACTTCCACTAATCACAAATTGGCATCCGTTTGTCAGTAGTTCTCGGACTCCAGTGAGAGCCTGTATTTACTGATTATTTCTTCCATGTGCAGGTCATTTCCGTCCCGAGCTGATCCGGCCGGCTCCTCCGTTATTCCAGGCGAGCGAGGCTGAGCTGGCGTGGCTGAGTCCGGCTGAGCCGGAGCACCGCGTGCAGTGGGATCGCTCCATGTGCGTCCGTGCCGCCACGGGCCTCGAGACCAAACGCATCATGGCTAAAGCCTTCAAAAGCCCACTCTCGGCACCTCAACAAACTCAGGTACCACACTTCTCTAGCATCTGAGATGTGAGATCAGTATCACTGGATGAAGTACATTTATACACAGAGAAAAGGTTAAGACGGACATACTTCTTTATTAATCAAAAACTAATACTACTTTTCTTTTACTGCTATATAAAGACCAGTAATGGACCCAAAAGGGCTCATGTACACGTTAGAGAGTCTTTTTGCTGATTAGATTCGCCGTGTCGTTCTCTTTTTCTTAGCTGCTAGCTGAGTTGGAGAAAGACCCGAAGCTGGTGTACCACATCGGCCTCACTCCTGCCAAACTGCCTGATCTGGTGGAGAACAACCCGCTGGTGGCCATCGAGATGCTGCTGAAGCTCATGTCTTCCAGCCAGATCACAGAATACTTCTCTGTCCTAGTCAACATGGACATGTCCTTACACTCCATGGAGGTGGTCAACAGGTACGCGACTTCCTCCCAGTTTGCAATACGATATTTAATCAGAAACGCTATCTTGTGTTTTAAAAGAGGAATAGTTCTGCACGATTAATGATATTTTTATTGCGGGTTGTTTTTGCATATTTTGTGTACTGCCTTATGGTTACACGTCGCGGTCCCTCAGTGTGTTGTTTGTGTAGTTTGAGTCTAACTGGGACGTCATGTGGCGCCTGTGCTTCAGGTTGACGACGGCGGTGGATCTTCCGCCCGAGTTCATCCACCTGTACATCTCCAACTGCATCTCGACCTGCGAGCAAATCAAGGACAAGTACATGCAGGTCGGTGACTCTTTAGTTTTGTGCCTCTACAGTCACGGGAAAAAGAAAGTACACCCTCCTTCGGTTCTATGTTTTTATTTATCAGGGACTAAGTAACAATTGCGTGGTCCTAACCACCTTCTGTAAACAAACAAACAACCTCAGGGTACAACAAAAAAACACAAAATAATTCAATATGTAGTCATTTTTTTTCTCCAAAAAGTAAACCAACATACACAAACCACAGGACCACAAGGACAACGATCCCAAGCACACCAGCAAATCGACATCTGAACAGCTAAAGAACAGCAAGGTGATGGAAAGACCAAGTCAAAGTCCAGACCTCGACCCCGTTGAGATGCTGTGGTGGGATCTTCAGAGAGCCGTGTGTAAACGAATGCCCTCAAACATCAATGTACTGAAGTGATGTTATAAAGAAGAGTGGGCCAGAATCTCTCAAAACCGATATGAGAGACTAATAAAGTCCAGAAAACATTTACTTCAGGTTGTTGTTGCTAAAGGTAGTTCTACATGCGACTGTGTTAGAGGGTGTACTTATTTTTTCCCACCTGGTTTCTCAATGTTGGTTTACTTTTTGGGAAAAATTAATACACGTTGTGTTCGGTTTACATTATTCGTTTGTTTATGGAGGTTATTGAGGCCACACAGTTGTTATTTAGACCCTGATAAATAAAAACATAGAATTGAATGAGGATGTACTTTCTTCTTCCCGTGACTGTAGGTGGTGGAGACGATACATTTTCAAACAGGATCAGGGTCAAAGCAAGGTCAAATGTCTGTAATAGTCTCTAACTCTCTCTTATTCTCTCTCTCTCTCTCTCTCTCTCTCTCTCTCTCTCTCTCTCTCTCTCTCTCTCTCTCATTCTCTGCTCCAGAATCGGTTAGTGCGTCTGGTGTGCGTTTTTCTTCAGTCTCTGATCCGCAACAAGATCATCAATGTGCAGGACCTGTTCATCGAGGTGCAGGCGTTCTGCATCGAGTTCAGCCGAATCCGCGAGGCCGCCGGTCTCTTCCGCCTCCTCAAGACGCTGGATAACGGAGAGACGCCGGCGGAGGGCAAAGCAGCCAAATAGTCCTCTCTGAAAATGCTGCTTTGGACTGACGTAGCCCTCGTGGCAGGTGAACTGGCAATCATCTCCGTCTCGGGTAATCCCGGACTTCGTTATTGAAGCCCGATGAGGCTGCAGGTTTTTTTTTTTTGTCTTTTTTCAAAGCCCTAAGCTCAGCCATATTTCCAGAACGTAACATCCGAGAAAACCTTAAGCTAAAGCTGCTAACAAGCGTGCTGAATTAGCCTCAGTGCTGGTTGTGACGTGTATAGCTTAGATCCCTACAAATCACTTCGAAAGCAACTAAGAACTTACTCTCAGCCAGACCTGGACCTCGATTTGACCTTGGGCTTGACTTTGTGTTAACCTGCCACTGACACTGAAAAGAAGGGAGCTAAAGAGATGGAAGATGAACAAACTGTAACCCAACACTCATGTACTGTGTTTTTTCTTCTTCTTCATTTTCTTCTGAGTTTTTTTTTTAAACAGAGAGTCTTTAGACCCTCCGTGTAATAGGAAGGAAGTTGAGAGCCCTTTCTTTGAGAGGGATATTATATAATTCATGGCCCTTGTACAAACTGCTTCAGCAAAGAAATACCATGTTTTACCTCTAATGTATAAGAAAAAAGGGAGAAAATAATAATAAAAAAAAGCAAAATAGTGACTCTGGAGACTGCTAATGAATGCACTCATGAACACATTATTTAGGCTTTTTTTTTTTTCTCTCAAATTCACTGTATATTTTACTGTACCATATAATGTATGCAGAATAATCGTGAAATGAAATCCCTAAATCATGTGTGTTTTGTAATGGATGGTAACGTTGACTTGACTTGACTTGAACAGTCTTGCTGTCCATAGGCTACACTCTTTCTCTTGAAATTTTATATATATTTTTTTTATGAAGTTACATTTACATGTATGTGCCATTACAGTGTATTTCAGGTGGTCATGTCCAGGGATCATAGACCATAAAATACCTCCCACAGTAAGAAACTGTTATACTCCTTACAGAAATAAAACACATCAGATGGTAAACATGCACATTTTTACTCTCTAGAAGGTGCAGTTTAAACAGAAGTACTGAGTATTATTTACAGAAGATGTGTATTGCCTCTAGCTGAATCTCATCCACTCCATCAGCCTTGCTCCTGTGAAGGTTTCTAACTGCCATAGAAACCTTAGCAAACTTTATGGACTCCAAAACTCCAGACTATTCTGCCACTGCCTCCCCGAATGGAGGACGTGCCCACTGGGTGAAGGAGTTCCTCACAGTGCTCCTTTCAATGCTCAACAGTATTCCCAGTAGAGGTCAACACTGGGCCTGATTAGCAGAGCTTGTGCATGGTCTCATCTCCCCCTCCTGAGGTGGCAAATGGTGTGCCAGAACATCTTTGAGGCCACCCATAAGACTTTTTCCATGGCTTCTCCAAAATCCTCCCATGCCCAAGGTTTCACTTCTGCAGCTGCTTTTGGCTCAGCCCTTCTGGCTATCGTATACCTCTCAGGTAAATCAACAGAGTTCTCTGTGAGCATCACTTGGAAGGCCTCCTTCAACTTCACTGCTTCCCACACTGCTGGTGTCCATCAGCATATCCTAGGGTTCTCACGGTGACAGGCAGCTTCCTGCAGCTGCCTCTATGATTAGGGACGCCACCCTCGCTCGGTTCATAGAAGTCGTCCTTTCAAAAGTGAACATTAAATTCATCTCTCACTGAAGCTTCTGCCAGATGCCCCCAAGCCATCTGAAGGCCTTCCTGGGTTTAATCTGGCTGATGCCCTGTCAATGGCAATACCCCTGTGCACAAAGCGAGCTCCATGAAGACATGGTGTGTGAAGGTTGGAGTGGAAGAACTTGAGTGTCCTGCANTGACCTCACTAATGCTCCTGTAGCTGAATGAACACAAATCCCCACAGCCACGCTCCAACATCTAGTGGAAAGACTTCCCAGAAGACTGGAGCTCATTATAACCACACACAGGGGAATAAATCTGGAATGTTCACCAAACACATTTGGTTGTGACTGGTCAGGTGTCCACAAACTTTTGGCCATATAGTTTATGATAAGTCTGATGATACAATCACAAAAACAATTATTGACTTTTGGCCCAATTCAGTCTGGTCCCAAGTACAAAGTGTTTGTTATTGGCAATCTTTGGCTTGCACTGAAGTTTAATACCATTTCACCAATAGAGTTCAGATCGAGGAGGCCATTCCTAATAATCATGCCCCTTTGAGCATCGCCATTTTCTGAACTTGAACACTGAAGTCCCCCAGGATCATTATGGAGTGAGTAAGAGGTACTCTCTCAGGCACTTGCTCTACTTTTTCCAAGGCTGAATACTCCAAACTGCTATTTACTTCATATGCACAGGTTTTCCTTCTGGAGACTCAAAATGTACTCGAGGCACCTCTTGTCCACTGGGAAAACCCCAAGTCTAAGGCCTTGGGTATAGTGAGTATACCCACACCCACCTGAGGCCTATCTCCTGTTGGACCTCCAGAGTAGGAAAGAGACCACCCCTGATCAGGAAGTTACTGTGTGTGGATGTAAGGCAGATGCAAACAGCCGCTACTTAACCCTAGTTTTGCAGGGTACATTTAATCCACTGGCGGTCCAAAGGAATCTTTGTCTGTATACCAAGGGTGGCCCTACTGGGAGCATTAAGCTCCTGGTGTCCTAGAGGTTCACAGGAGGGGCATTAATTCTCAGTAGTCTGTAAACATGAACATAATGGCTGTTTACATTCAAACTAGCCTGCAACAATGCTAACTCCAAGCAAGCCCAGAACGAAGCTATTACAGAATTATTTAAAATAAATAGTGCATTACTAGTCCTTGGTACCAGCTGCTGAAAAAAGTGTGTATAAACGTCTGTTTAATCTTTGTGTTAGTTTTTGGTCAGTAGTTGCAGTATTTGAGCTTCAGTACACACAGGATGCAGCATAAAGAGTCACACACATTTTAATAGAAAACTAATAGAAAAGTTTTATTTATTCTTGATTTCCTGAAACATCAGCCTGTGCATTAAACACATCACCTCTACATGACTGGAGTGCATGAAATGGTTTTTATGCTTCTCGAGGTCACTAATACATCTCTTACGCTATTGTAAGAATGTTAGCATTGGACAAAGGTAATATTAGCGAGAAAAAAAAATACCGGTTGGTACAGTCAGTCCTGCTATCTCCTCACTTATTTTTTTTTTTCCTCTGACAAACTGAGTACAGTGAGGAAAAGGAAAACAAAAGTTTTGTAAAATAGTAAGCAGACAACAAAAATGTAAATTTCTTTCCCTCGGTTAGCTCCTCGCTCTAAGCTCTCTTCATTCCTCGGGCCATGAGGCAGGCGAAAACCGTCATCACCATTTTGGGCTTGACTTCCACTAAATCTTCAGGAAGTGCGTAGACTCGAGCTCCGATCTTCCTGGCCATGGAGATGGCATACCTAAAACCAGAAAATCAAATACGTAGGTTAAATGTCAACCTTCATAAACGTTTTCATTTGATTATTCTTTAATATTAACATACTTTATAACTCAAGCTGTGGGAAGACAAATTAAACACTTAAAAACTAAAGACTAAAACTGCTCGGCTTGAGAATTTAAAGGCAAGATCTTTTAAATTGTCTAATCTAATGCTAACTTTTAATAAACAATCCTCATGTTATATTTGGTCCATTGTAATGGTATGAAGACAGTGTCTTAGGAGAAGTGGAGTTGAATCTTCTTAATGAAGTACAGACAAAGCAGGCACAATAACATTAATTCAGGGTTTCGCAATGCACGTTTGTAGCATCCTGCTGATTTTACCATTATTTAAATAGATAAGTTAGGCAAAGAGGAACAATCACAGGTCAAATTATTGCAAACTTTGTACAGTTTAGAAAAATAAATGGCAATGAGTCATTTGGGAGGTGAAAGAGTCGGTGAGCTGAATCAAACGACTCACTGAACAATTCCCATTCCATTCCCATGATGATGATGAACACACCAGCTCTGATCAGACTGCCCTCATCACAGCACCAGTTCAAGATTTTCATAAAAACAGTGTCTGATAAAACTGGTTATATGAACGTACTTGGCGTTGTTGAGTTTCTCTTCATCGGTAAGATCTTCAGTCTTGAGCAAATCGTAGCGAATCGAGCCTGGCTGGATGGCGTCGATGAGGTCCAGCACTGGCAAGCTACTGCTTATGGATCCATCCTGCAGGAACCAAAGGTCAGGAACCATCACAACTTTGCACAAAGCTTTGCTAAACCTTGGGATGTTTGTTAATATGCATTAGCTAATAACATGATTTCAAAGGCGCATCTCACCTCAGGTTTAAATTAAACTAACAAATCTTTACCTACAGTTATTTCATTTGCAGGGAAAAGTTCAAATCACCTCTACTTTTAACCAACTAAACTGTACATAAGGTTGATTAGCTTATTATTCAAACTTTGCTTCAAAGAACCAGAACCTCATTTTAGGTTCAAACCAACAAAAAAAAAACCTCACAGTAACTCAACGTCTCAACGCTTGTAATAACGAAGCAGGTTTGATTCGCTACCTTGAAACCTGAGATGGTGTTCTTTCCGGCTTCCCTGAGCATGTTGTTCACCCACTGGACGATGGTGTCATCGGTGACCTTCTGCCCATCTCCAAGCTCTTCCAGGATGTTCAGAGTGTACCTGAGGAACCAAGACAGTGTGAGAAACCTTGCATTTTTAACAACCAAATGAGCCACAATGACGATTCACTGCAGACGTCTAGTACAAAAATTGATGTTCAGAAATCATTAGTGCTCTTGTTCCAGTAGAAAGGCTCATTTTGAGCAGAACACATACTTGTTTTCCATCAGTGTGAAAAATCTCACCTCCTCATGAGTTGCCAGAGCAGAGCGAGAGTGAGTGTGCGGTTGCCCTCGTTCAGGTCCTGCCCAGCGATGCCCACCAGAGAAAACTTCGCCTCTTTCTTCCCCAGTTCCACTGCGTAGTTACAGTTCTCCAGCTGCCGATCAACACCATAGCAACAAACAGTGTGTGTGAGCAATCATTGTAATAAAAGTCATAAATTCAAATCAAACGAAAAAAGGTTTTGTTTGTAGGGTCCAAAGTCCATCCAACTGAGCTCATCAGTTATCAAATGCACCAAATTACTAAATTATTAGTAGTCAAGAATGTATTATATAAAACCAAGAAATAATACTCTTTACCTGTTTAAGCAATCCTTTGACTAATCTAAAATAACTTAATTGAACACCCTGTTTAGAAACTGTGCTCACTGCTCTCATGTCTTAACATCTACAATGTTTTTTCGGTTAGTGCACTCCGCTAAGTCTGGCGTTATACCACAGCGCTGTTGTATTCTTGATTCTGATTGGCCAGAAGCTCTGACAGTAGTGCAGCTGAAAAATGACAGGTTTACATTAAGGTGCTCGTTCTAATACTTTATTGTTTCTATAGTAACGGCACATTCACGGGGACTTGCATGGGGTGCGATCTACGTAATCTGAGGCTAATTATACACAGATTTTTAAAAAAATATGCCGTTAATTAACAAAGAAACGTTAAATTGTTGATATTCACAAATGGCCACCTTTACATCAAAACAGCTGTATTTTCTTTTAGAATTTAGAAACTGGTTGAATAAAGTGTAAACAAGTGTAAACCCATCCTCTTCTAGGTGATACTAACGCAACTCTGGCTATCACTTCAGTTCGTTAAACATGACTCTGAGCTCACCTTCTTCATGTTGCTGCCGAGTTTGGGATATGGAGGTTTGTTCACTCTGTCCCAATCTACAGGAACTTTGATCTTCTCATAGAGCTGGAAGATGACCAGAGCATCAGCCAGGTCCCTGTAACACACACACACACACACACACACTATTTATCCTTTATCCTTCCATCATTTAGCTGATATGTTGGTGAGAAAATTGAGTTTCCTTACCCATAGAGATGGTTGACGCGAGGATTGACTCCAAGGGAGTTCATCCAGTTACGGAAAGTGCGTTCCTCCCTGGTCTCACCTGATGAAAAGAAAAAAAGAGAACATTGCAAAATTATCAACAACTGATGGACCAAACTGTATGCCATTCACTAAGCCTTTTATCCTGATCAGGGTCGCAGTGGATCCAGAGCGAATCCTGGGAACACTGGGCACAAGATGGGAATACACCCTAGATATAAACACACATACACACACACATCTAGGGACAGTTTGGAGTCACTAATCGACCTACTACCATGTTTACAGGAGGTGGGAGGAAACACAGGGAGAACACACAGGAAGTAACCCAAGCTCAGGATCGAGCCGGAGACCCTGTATCTGTGAGGCGGTGACGCGACCCGCTACATAAGAGTCATATTTTTGTCTCGTAGTGATCAAACACGTTGGAATCGTTCCTAGGTTTGGGCAGGAACTTACCCTCGATGGAGCTCCAGTCAATGTCCTGGTTCTCTGGCTTCTTCAGAGCAGGATATTTGTTGAAAAGGTTGGCCACGTAGGCCAGGTTAAGTTTAGGATTTCCTCGCACAACATCAGTTGCTGAGACAAACTGACGGCAGCCAAGGCGGTCGGCCTGCTCCAGCATGACCTCTGCTCTTTTCAGGTCATCCTTTTCCTGTAGACAAGGAAAAGAAATGTCATATGATAGCTAAACCAGTCGCAGGACCTGCTTACATGGCATGTCAGAAAACTGCAGCAGCAGTCGAGAGTTTGATTATTCGGTTCGGGAAGCCGATATGGTTTAAAGCTGACTTTTGCGTCATTATAAGCAGATACGCATATTGTGATATATCAGGATGGTAATGATGTTAATGGAATACCAATACATCATCACAGATAAACAGTAAAGGTTCTCGGTCATCTCGATCCTTTTTTTATGCATTTTTTGAAGCAACTGGACAAGTTATCATCACTAATAGTCTTTACTCAGGAGTGTGATTTAGTGCGCTACATAGTGCTCCATGATGCTTCAGTGTAATAAACAGGGAACAGACACAGCGACTGAAGTTCTGTAATGTGTTTGTACGCATTTGTTTCATGTTCCTTGAGCTTGTTTTATTTTTTACGTTCTCAGGTTGAATGACTTGACAGTTCACTGAGTTTTGATGTATCCTTGATCTGGTTTTGTGGCTCTTATTAGGTTCATATTACGTTACCCTCAGTCCGGACATGTCGATAGGGATGGGAGGGATGCCTTCTTCATCTCCTTTCGGAGCCACCTGGTTCAGGATGTTGTAGTAAGCCTTGGAATCCTGGGAACAGGAGTAACACACACTTTCAGCTATTAAAAGAAAATTCACAATAATAATCTATTTTTTTAAGCCCAGACAATGTTTTGTCAAACCAGAATGCCCTTTTCTTCTTCTTCTCTGTGTGTGTGTGTGTGCGTGCGTGCGTGGGTGTTTACCTTAATATCAGAGCTGAAATTGTTAATTTTTGGGCAGCCGGCTTGCTCCAGATGGTAGTTTGCCCATCGCAGGAGCAGTTCTTCAGGGGAAAGTTTCATCAGATCCTCTAGATTCTCACCATCCCTCAGCAAACCAATCAAGGCTACACACACACACACACACACACACACACACACATAACACAGTATGTAAACTAGGCATGTTCTGATACCTGTGTATACAGTCTATTATTATATTTACCAGAAAAGAATAGTTAATAATTGTAATAATTAATTAAATAAATAATTAGGGTGTTTGTGCAGTCCTCATAGATAAGTGTTTTGTTGGTTTTGGAGTGAGTGTGTGTGTGTGTGTGTGTGTGTGTGTGTGTAGCTGTGTGCACACCTTCATTCCTGCTGATCTCGATATCAGCTAACAGGCCGATTTTGATGATCTGCCACAGAAGACCGAGAACCAGATGTTGCCTGCCTTCCTTCAGGTCCTCTGCTCCGATATTCACAACATGGCAGCCAATAGCCGAAGATGAGTTCAGAGCCAGGTTTAGATTCTCCTACACACACACACACACACACACACACACACACACACACACACACACACACACACACACTGTGAGCAGAAAGACTATGAAACAATTCTATGAACGATTCTCACAATACAGCTTTACAGGAATCTGGATATAGATTTAGATCCCTAATGAGCAATCCAGAGGCGACAGTGATGAAGAAAAACGATCGGAGAAGGAACCCGCCTTCCTCTGGGTGACACCAGATACAGGGATTATACATCATTACAGTTGTAGGAGAAGTATGTTCAGTGAAAATGAAAATTATTGTGAATAAGGGTTCTGGCAAGATAGGCTTTATGATTACAGCAGCAGCTCATGCAAAAAATGACAGCAAGGAAAAAAAATCTTGAATATCGTCAAATGTATTTTCTAGTTCCTATTATAAGGTTAAGATAAACCAAGTTTAGGATTATTAAACCTATTTCTAGACTTTTTTCTACTTAATTTGGTTTATTATAATGTCTTTTTCACTTGTTAAGTCTACTACTTGTCATTTTTTTATAGTAGAAGTCTTCAGAAGTCTTCAGACCTCACCTACCAGGAACTGCTTTTATTTATCTTTGTTTTTTTTAATATTATTATTAAATGGATGCAGCTGGGATGAGGGAACACACTGACTAACCCGATATCAAACACACCATGGATGGCACAGTGGCACGAACAGTCGTCCTGGGGGCAAAATGAGCAGAATTGCACTACTCAAAGGCGTGTTTCTTAAATTAATTACCCAACACTCAGAACAACTGAAAAAACTTTAATCAAACAAAAGAGGAGAACAACAGCACTGTCTTTCAACTAACAGCCCGATAACATTCTATACAAGGGGTGACATGCGACTCAAGAGTGTTACTGAGAGAAGTTCAGCAAGAAAGTCAAACAGATTTTAAAGTGAGCTTACTAAAATAAACGGTCAGGCAGGGCTACACTTTAGAAACTTTAACGCTGATACTAGTTATCATTAGCTTTTGCTCCTAGTAGGAGCAGAGTAACTTATGTGAAGGAGGGACATGTCATCACAACATCCATCCAGGGTCATGGGGAGCCTGGAGCCTATTCCAGGGGACTCGGGGCACGAGGACAGGGTGCCAACCCACCACAGGGCACAATCGCACACACTACAGACAATTTAACCTACAATGTGTGTCTTTGGACTGGGGGAGGAAACCTGAGTACCCAGAGGAAACCCCAAAGCACAGGGCACACAGGGCAGAAGCGGGAATCGGACCCCCAACCCCAGAAGTGCGAGGCAACACTGCTTAGCCACTAAGTCACTAAGTGCCCCATCAGCACAACGCTTAAGGAAATAATAAAGAAGCCCCATAGTTGGATAGGATTCTATTTTGCGTGAGGATTTCTTAAAGGTCAAAGAACGTCTGTCTCAAGATTTCATTACCTGGATGGTGAAAGGTGTGAGCTTCTTCTTATTGATGGTTCTCTCATCGATGGTATCGGGGACAGACAAGTTGATCATTTTACTGTAAAAAGAACCAATATATTAATATAATGATAATAATAATAAACAAACGTTTATTTCTATTACCATTACTACTGCTAATATTACTACTACCAACAACAGCAGCAATAATAATAATTAAAGGCCACACATTCACAGACACACTACAGTTGTTGCCTAAGCAATCACTAGAAGGCAGAGCCATAATTTTAGGCAAAGGGATTCAAGAGTGATTTGTAGTTTCACTCATGATGTGTATGAATTGACCACGGACAGTGGTGGAATTCTCTGACTGTAGGAGGAAAGGTCTAGATGAACAAACTGGCAGCAGTGTGGAATTGCTGCTGCAGCATTGTTTAGACAGGTGTCAAGGTGATGTGAGACAAATGTGGTGAAGATTGGACAAAATTTGTATGAGGAGTAGCAAAAATGGCAGTTAGATGTGAGCATTTTTTTAGCATGTTATTGTTACTTTTGACCAGTAGGTGGTGCTGGCATGAAATTTGTTGCGTTTTCTGTTTGGCGGCTTCACCATCAGATTCGTTGGCCCATTACGAGCAAACCCTTTCGACTATTCAAAATTCTTTTGCTAAATTTTGTGAAGCTTAATTTGTTGATGATTTGGTGAAAGTTTGTAGGAGGAGTAGCAAAAAAAAAACAATTTTTAACACAGTCCAAGATGGTCGACAGGAAATACACTTGAATTTCAGATGTTGGTGTGCGTTTACTGCAGCATGCTCCCGGAAATTATAGGAAAAATGAACTGTGAATTTATCACAAACTCTTCAAATGATATAAGGAAAAAAGTGAAAGTTGTTACAGTTCTTGACCACAAGGTGGTACAGTCACCAAACCTCTTGGGTACATACAGGGTATGGTCCTGAAGATACTTATCAAGTTTTATCATGATACGTAGGTGCATTGCTGAGATACACCCTCACATCCTCACATTTTTTGCATTTGCCAGCACAGTACAGGAGAACGAGTTTGAATATGAGACTTCATCTTGATAACTTTTGTTCAGACAGGTCTCAAGATGATGTGAGCCAAATTTGGTGAAGACAAAAATTTGGACAAAATTCGGAGGAAGAGTAGCAAAAGTGGCAGTTAGATATAAGCATTTTTGTCATGTTATTGTTACTTTTGACGAGTAGGTGGCGGAAAATCTAATAGGCGGAAATTGACGTCATAGGATGCATTGAACTCGTCTCGACCCAGGGACGAGTGATGCCTGGCTTTTAAATTTTGGACACATGTTTCAAAAGTTATGACCATAAATATACTTCCAAATTAGGCCCAAATTTGACCCCATGGTGGCGCTAGTGCGTTGGCAACACTTGGACCAAATTTGGTCAGAATGTTCCTTAGACCCTCCCCAAACAGTGTGTCAAATTTCACACCAAAAACTCCACCTTTTGTTATGTATGTGAACTTGATTCATTCTGTCTGTGTGTGTGTGTGTGTGTGTGTGTGTGTGTGTGTGTGTGTGTGTGTGTGTGTGTGTGTATACCATAGTACAATGCCGTCTCCCACAGCTGTGAACAGGTCATTTGAGCTCGGGTCCATGGGGAGGACGTGTTTGCAGTCAGCGTCTTTCTCTAAGGCCTTGTTGACCCAGTTTACAAACGCCACCTTCTCCTCCTCTGCACACACACACACACACACACACACACACACACACACACACACACACACACACACACACACACACACACACA
>JAKKZN010000005.1:886589-900161 GCA_033441825.1 Pangasius elongatus
CACCTCCGTGTGTGTGTGTGGAGCTTGTGTTTTCACCTCGTGCTTCAGCGGTTTCCTCCTGGTACTCTGGCTTCCTCTCGCAGTCCAAAGACATGCAGTGTATTCTGATTGGCATTTATGGCCTGTAGTGTGTGAAATTGTGCCCTGTGCCCTGTCCAGGGTATCTCTCGCCTTGTACCCCTGTGTAGGATAAGGGGTATGGATGGAACTAAGAGACTCAAACGTGTTCCCCTGTGCACAAAGCGAGCTCCATGAAGACATGGTGTCTGAAGGTTGGAGTGGAAGAACTCGAGTGTCCTGCACAGAGCCCTGACCTCAACCCCACTGAACCCCAGACCTCCTCGACATCCCAACATNCTTCCCAGAAGAGTGGAGCTCATTATAACAGCACACACAGGGAATAAATCTGGAATGAGACGTTCAACAAGCACATAGAGGTGTGATGGTCCACATACTTTTAGCCATATAGTGTAGAGTTAAAATACCATGCTGCTGGTGGTTAGTTAGAGGTTACAGAATTCTATTTATTGACATATCCTTCAAAGTTGAAGATGACGAGACAAGTACACCCCAGAGAACACTAACTGGAGTAAAGGGCTTAATCTAGGGAATATTCACGGCACGCCTTCTAGCGCCGTGGCTCTCAAGTTGGGGTTCGGGGACCATCAGGAAGCTCTGAAGCAGAGCCCGAGGGCCCTTGATTTGGAAATTTATTATAGTTATTATTGAGTTGTAGTAGTTATTAGCAGTGATGACGTGGATGGGTTTAATAATAATAATAATAATAATAATAATAATAATAATAATAAAAACCCTCAATATGTCAAAAAAAAAACTAAGTGGACCTATTTGTGTGTGTGTGTGTGTGTGTGTGTGTGTGTGTGTGTGTGTGTGAATAGTTCAGGAATGGAAGGTTTATGGCTCTAATAAATAAATAAATAAATAAATAAATAAATAAATGAAAATTTGGACAGTTAAATAAGCTTATATAAAGTCGGAGATGCGCCCTCTGCTGACCTGTCATACGCTTACAACCTTCAACTTCCGTGTGTGTGTGTGTGTGTGTGTGTGTGTGTGTGCGCTCGTGTTCATATCTGCGTCACAGCAGAGCCTTGTCGCTGGCTGGAGAAGAGGAGAGGAGACGCACTGTTTCTTTCTTGCGTTTGATCTTTTCTAAATAAATCATCCATCATGGTCAAAGTGACCTTTAATTCCGCTCTTGCCCAAAAGGAGGTGAAGAAGGACAGCGAGACTCTTATTCCCGATGACAAGGTAACGATTTGTTTCCACAACAAACATTTTTCCTCGGCGCACATCAGAGACCGACGCAGACCAAACAAGCGCATGCTGTTTTCATGTTTTGTCTCTGATCACCGGATGACGGAGAAGGATCCAAGCTTTTCCTTCAGCGCCGTCCTTAGATCCTGCCGCATGTCTTGTCTGATCTCTCTGTAGGGGGCTTTCATTTCATAGCCCATGTAGTGCACTTGGTGTAGGGAGTAGGGAGTGATTTGGGATGCTGCCTTCCTCTAATTGTAGAATTGTTATACAGTTAAAATGGCAGCAAGGGAGACTGATGGATTTGCTTCTCATAGCACACTCACTCACACCCTCTTGTTGATGAGGTGGTGTCTTCAAGCGTATATATATCTATCTATATATCTTTGGTGCCTTTATTGTATTTTACAAAACATAAGGGTTCCACCCCAGCAACAATTAAATGTACAGACTAGTACTCTTTTTGGTTTGTCTCTTTAAAAAATTCTGTGTAAAGCCGTGACGCTTTCAGAAGGTAGAACACCATCAGGAAGCTAAGAACCCTGAAATTATCCAGACATGCCCCCTGAGGAACCGTCTAACAGAGAACGCTAATCAGATGAATATTACACGAATATTACGCTATACATTATATCATAATTAAAGAACGAGTTCCACAAGGCTCCTAGCTTCAAGAAGGTCTCTTTCTTGGGAATGTTCCTGAAAAGAAACCCCTCTGCCTTCAGGCTCTACATAGAACCTCGACTTTTAATCCTAACCTTTTTAATAAGAGCTTTTAAACTTAACCTTAACTTTTTTTAAAAATGTTTTTAGACTTAACAATTTTCAACTCTTTAGATGTAGCCTTTTTAATCGAGCCTCTGAACGTAACTTTTAATGACATTTTTAGACTTTTAGAATTCTGTTTTTTTTTAAATAAACAAATTATAGTCTATGTGCTAGGTTATTAGGAAAACAAAGGTTCTAGTACTCTAAAGGTTCTACGCAGAACCCATTTGGACTTTAGTTCTTACTCGACACGGTGTAAACGCTGTTATTTTATTATTGCATGGTTTATATAGTAGACTGTTAATTAAACAAAAAAGAGTCTAGGTTGATCATTCAATCAGTCAATCACTTACCATGAGACACACACACACACACACACACACACACACACACACACACAAGTTGTTGAGAAAGGCATACATGTCTGATTTGACTTTCCCTTATCTGGGTGTTAATGTTTAACACATTCCAGCAGGAGGTTATTGGATTGAGTCCTGTTATAAATTGGGAAATTTTTTTTGTTTTTTCTGGTTTTTTTTTTAAGCTACTGTATGTATAAGAACATTATTTCCATATGAGTGTGTGTGTGTGTGTGTGTGTGTGTGAGTGCCCAGGTCTTTAAAAAAGCAAGAATTGTATTTAGTCCTAAGGGAACTTGTTAAATATTCGTTCCTGAGACCGCCATGTTGTCGGGCGTCTGTGAGAGCTGTTCTCACACACACACACACACACACACACACACACACACGCACGCACGCACACACACAGCAGTTTCAGTTACACGCAAAGCAGCTTTCCTGACTCGTCGCACAAATACCGGACGCTTTTGAAATGCAAAACCTGTTAGGGCAAGTTTTTTGCATGTGCATCTCTTTCTCGCTCGCTCTCACACACACACACACACACACACACACACACACAGTGTGTTTATCAGAAACATAGTAGAAAATGATGATGGTGGGTTTTATGTGTGTGTGTGTGTGTGTGTGTGTGTAGTACTCTGGTAAAAAGTTGAAGTACAGCTTCAAGTATAAAAGGCTACAATTTGCTCAAAGTAGCTCATGAAAGTAACATTTCAGGAAAGATTCCCAAAATAAAAAGATGTCCGCTTCTCTTCACCAAGGAACCAAGGAACGTGGGAGAACATTAGCTAACGAATAATTAAAATCAGCTTTACAGCTAATCACTCAAGTGTTATCTAGAGTAATAATAATCTCGCAGGTGCCTTTTAAATATAAAGTGTGTGTAGCAGCAGGTCGGTTACGCCGGTGTGTATTAGGTCTCATTCGTGTTGGCTCACGTGTCGTTAGAGTTTAGATTCATTAGACGGAGCATATAGTTATAAATTCATATACGTTTATAGTTTTAAATACAGGGATACAGTCACATTTACAATTTATTTTGAATTAATTTCATTTGAATGTGTTTGTTTCTGTAAAGCTGCTTTGCGAAACAATTTGTCCGTTGTTAAAAGTGCTATACAAATCGAATCGAATCGAATCGTATCGAATAGTTCAAGCGCCGCACGTGACGTTAGCGGTGAATTATTATTCTGTTGTGTTTAAGTCACGTAATTTTTCAACGTTACACAAAAGTTGCTTATCTGCTAATACTGACATGGTGAGGAGAGGAGGAGTTATTCTTCTTTTACCACTATTCTTAATGTTCACTCAAGATGAAGTACATAGTAAGAAAAATATTAAAACAGTATGAAAAAAATGAGGAGTTGAAATATACAGACCCTATTAATAATAATAATAATAATAATAATAATAATAATAATAATAAAAATTGCCTTGACATCAGTTTGTTTTTTTCATGATGACAACTTTACTTCCTTAAACTGTTAAAAACACAAAGACTGAAACCGAAAGAAAGCTGTAGAACCTTGTTTATTAGTTTAAAATATAATTAGTTTAAAACAGTGAGAGGGTTTTTTTAATAAATCCCCATTTCTGTGATTAATGTTAAACATGTAATCAATACGTTAGATATTAAATACTTTCGTTACAGTGTCACTGGCAGTGGATTGCTGTTTTGTTGTCAAGCTTAATGTTTTATGCAGAGTTTATATAATGAATAAAACACAACGTGGCATACTACCACATTTGCCACTATTATAATTTTTTTAAATTAATTAATTAATTAATAAACAATGTATTGCCATTTTAGCCATTTATAGTTACATTATGTTGTGGGACTTCTGAGATACGCGTTAGTTCCTGTTCTCAGTTGTGTTATCGCAGCTGTATAGTCGTTCCCTCACTGTAATAATAATAATAATAAGAAGAAGAAGAAGACGGATGTTCAGGATGTGGAGCTCTTTGCTGGTTTCTGTGTACTGTGGTGAAGTCTTCACGTAGTTGCACTAGATTGTAATTCATTCAAAAGACGTCACGTCCTTTGGTTAGAGCTCATGATTTTGGTTAATCGAGTTGACGTTCTGCTGTAGTGGATGGTCTCATGTAGATACCCTACGGATATATACTTCCCAAGACTCACCCGTTCTTCAGTGGAAACGCTGCCATTATATACAGTTGTAGAAGAGTAATGATTTATAATCGCACTATCCGGTGTCCCCCAGGGAAGGGAGAGTCCCCATTTCAGCTCGGCTCCTCAGAGGATTTCTTCCCCTTGTAGTCTCGGGGAGTTTTTCCTTGCCACTGTCACCTCTGGTTTGTTCATTAAGGACCTAACTCTAGTTATTTCCATTACAATATCTCTTCTGAAAAGGCTATACAGATATAATCGAATTGAATCAATCCAGTACAAGAAAGTACCTGATACATTTTGTTTCGTTTGCTAATAAAATTAAATGAAGTTTGTTTTTCAGATATTCAGATGATCCTGAAAAACTATTATGTTTTTATATGTTAGATATGTTAAGATACCAGTTTTATTATGTCTGAAAGAAGGACAAATTTGTATAATGACGCACACATGATACTGAAAATCAAGACATTTTTGGAATACCTAAAAAAAAATGTATATAAGTGAACTATTAAAGTGCTCACAGATACCTCAGGCAGTTCATGGAAACATTTCTAAAGACATTTTAAAAACTGGATCTGGAGAGAGAGAGAGAGAGGGAGAGAGAGAGAGAGAGAGAGAGAGAGAGAGAGATTGGGTTGGGTTTTGTAAAGGCTGGGCTCAGCCGTCATTCCCATGTCCAGGCATGCCTTCTTTATGGATTATTGCAACATGATCAGGAACACGTACTTGAAGGCTTTAATGCAGATTCCACATGTGCGCATAATTGGCTGTTGTTTTTGATCGGGTCTGTTTACATACGGGTGTGTCGCACTGTTCTGCCAAACAAAGCTTCCATTTTTCAGCCTCCAGCCATGGACCAGGAGCAGACAGACACTCAGCCACGGGGTTATATAAGCACTGGAAGATTTGACTGTACATACTTCTTGCATTCAGTTGAATGAATAGATTAATTTCACAACTTCACCGTGACCTTCTGGTGTGAACCTGTTCTACACAGCGAGACCTGACCTACAGGAACGTGTTATGTGTTTGTGTTTGTCTCTAGGACCCTGAGGCAGCGCAGGTTGTGGGCCAGCCTTCAAGGGCGTGGTGCTGGTGCTTCTACCTGGGACTGGCCCTCGTGCTGTCGGGTGTGGTTGTGGGCGGAGCTTACCTGTACAGGTACTACGTGCTGGAGGTGAGGTCACCGCGTGAGCCTTTTCTCCTATGGGTTTGATATCCTCAGAGATGAGAGTATATTATTCTTTCACAAGTTTTAAATAAGTGTACATCTACATTGCCTACATCTACGAAAGAAAGAAAGAAAGAAAGAAAGAAAGAAAGAAAGAAAGAAAGAAAAAGAACCTGGCTCAAATATGCATCTTTACTGCACACGTGGCACTAAATTTAGTGTAAATTGGCTAGTTATCTGTATATGCTACCAGAGTTAAACGTTTTAAACAGCATTGTCGTCTGTGAATAAAAAACATACTCAGCAGTTAACATGATGAAATGCTAAGCAGCGTTTTCTCCTTATGTAGTGATTTAATCATGACGCAGTTTTAGGTTGTTGTGGGGGAAACAATTGACACACTTGAGCAGGATTTACTTGAAAATCAGCTGCGTTTGTCACTAATATGAAGATCCTCCACTCCTAATGCGCTTTAACTCCTAATGCGCTTTATTTACAACTAAAACAAATCTAATAGCTTTTTAGCTATGAGACGACATTGCTCTACGAAATTAAAATACTTTTAAATATCCTGTTGGCACATCGTTTGTTATTTTGCTTTGTATTCAATTCCCATGGGAACCACTCCTAACACATTGTTGCATTATACACTCACTGTCCGCTTTAATAGGAACACCTGTACACATGCTTATTTATACAGATATCTCATCAGCCAATCAAGAGCAAAAAAAAAACCCATCCTGTGTGAAACACCTTGCTGATGAGAGAGATGAGACGAGAATGAGCAGACTGGTTTGAGCTGACAGGAAGTCTATAATAACTCAGATAAGCACTCTTTACAGTTGTGGTGAGCAGAAAAGCATCTTTACGCGGTTTAAGAGAAGTAGTGCAAAATCCAAATCGAACTTTAACACACTCATTCTAATGTCCTTATTGACTTAATAATCTAAGGTTAATAATAATAATTGAGTAAAAAAGTGTTGTTTAATGTGGTGAAGTTTTTCTGTAAAGAGACGTTTATTTCACATTTATGGAAGGAGTCTCCAGGGTCAGTGCTTTGTAATTTTTTCCGCCATGGGGAAAGTTTTCAGGTATTTACGCTTTGAGGTTTCTTGGTAACATGATAAGCTGTTTTTTTTATTGTCTTATCAACTCCAAGAGAGAGAAAAACACAACAACAACAACTGTTAATAGCTGCGATAAGCTAAGTGAAGACAGGAACTAACCTGTCTTGTGGATGGACTATAAACGGATAAAAAGTATGACGTCATTCATTAATAAATAAAAAATGAACTCTTTTGGAAGTTGCTATGGTGTACGAGGAATAAAACACTTGTAAGCGTGCTGTTATAGGAAAATAATCAGCGTAACAGTCTCGTACCACCAAGCCATCGATTATTTATTCCTTACTTATGTTTTATCATGATAATAATAACTGTTATGAATCTTGTGTGAGATAAAAGTTAGTGTTGAAATAATCAATGTTCATGAACCTGACCTGTACCTTCTCAAGAATCTCGATGTCTGAGTCATGTGGTCATTCCCGTGTGTGTGTGTGTGTGTGTGTGTGTGTAGGAAGGGCAGGTGTTTGTGTGTGGCGTGAAGTACCGTGAGGAGAACTTCAGGATCCAGGAAGAGAATGATGACCTGGTGGAGGAACCTGCAGTGGGCTTGCGTAGGATTGACGAGATCGTGCGAGTGCTGCAGGACGAGGAGGTGGAGCTCATCGACGTCCCGGTGCCCAGCTTCAGCGACAGCGACCCGGCCGTCATTGTGCACGACTTCAAACGGGTGAGGAACATCCGCACACACGTATATCACACAGGCACACACAGCACGACACATTACTGAAATTGTTTAGATTCCTTTTCTATTATTATTATTATTATTATTATTATCACATACAGCGTCTTTGGGTGCCGTGAACTGAGGTGATTGTAAATCAAAGTTAAAATTCCTTGCAATCAGACAATCAGTTAATTTTTTAAATATTATATATGCACACACACATATAACACTATATATATAATGGAATTTGAGCTATAAAAATTTAAGGATGATTATTTTTTCCCCTTCTTGTTGTTTGTTGTCTATTTTATAATTTACTTCAAATGTGTCTTCAAACATATTACGAAACATTAGCCTAATTAGCACAGTAAAAATGATATTATATTCTACTATATATAATAACTTCTTATAATTAATATGTTGTGTGTGTGTGTGTGTTGTGTGATTCTCAGAGGCTGACAGCGTATTTGGATTTGAGTCTGGATAAATGCTACGTGATTCCCCTGAACACATCCGTGGTCATGCCTCCTCACGACTTAATGGATCTGCTGGCCAAGCTCAAGGTGAAAGAATATTTACTGTTTATTTACTCTCCTGTTTAGGCTCGATCACATCCGAGAAATTAGCTACTAAAAAAATAAACATATACCGTAGGTGGGTGTGCACATGTTCAAACTACTAACATGCTCTGTGTAGGATTTGGCTTTAAGAGTGTATAATGTGTGTGTAAGTAAATGTACCACTATAGGGCAGGTACTAAATTTGTATTTCATTATATTTATATTATAATTGTATTTAATGTGTGCAGTAGTGAATCTGGACTTGAAAAACCTTGTGTAAATCTGTGCTGTGTGTGTGTGTGTGTATGTGTTTCCAGGCCGGCACCTACCTGCCACAGACGTATCTGGTGCATGAGCAGATGATTGTGACGGAGAAGCTGGATGACATCGAGCCCCTGGGTTCCTACATCTACAAAGTGTGCCGAAACAAAGAGACGTACAGACTGCAGCGCCGAGACACCATACTGGGTAGGAACACACACACACACACACACACACACACACACACACACACACACACACACTATGACTGGGCCGTTCCAAAATATTGATCTTCTTCTTCTGAAGCCATTCCTTTGTTCGCTTTAGTTTTGCTTTTAGTTTTCCCAGTTGAATAGAGCGATGCTGCCACCACCGTGCTTCGCCATGGGTATGGTGTTCTTTGGGTGATAAGCTGTCTTGTTTTTTTGTGCCAAACAAGCTGTGCCTCAGAGTTCTGATCTCATAGCTGGCATTTCTTCATGCTTCACTAACAACAGCACCATCTACACTGCTCACATTGTGCCTTAAGCCAAGTGTGATGTAAAATTTGACAAGTTGTCAACTCTGCCATTTGTCAGAACCTTACAAGTAAACACAGGAGCTGTATTGTAAAAAAAAAAAAAACAACAACAACAACTAGATCAGTTATGTCTTTTTATAACATTCAGTATTTATCTCATCTTCACAAGATGGTTCTCTTGTAATAAAGAGCCGTTTTCTTTACTGAGAGGTTTTTCTCGTGTAGCGACATGCTAATGGGGATTTTCTTTTCTTGCATGACAGCAATGCACCTCGGTATTAAGTTTCCTTATGTATGTTTTTTTTTCTTTTCAAGCATTTCGAGCCACTTCATTCATTCATCGTGGTTTAGTTTCAAATTTCCTTCCTAACAGTAATCACTGTGAACAACCAAAACTCAACGCTTTTTAAAGAATTTTCGTATTTCAAGCTTGGGCTCAGATACCAGGGTGTTACAGCACAGCCACCACTGAGAGATTCCATCATAGTGTGATAGTCAAATAAGGTTATTTACATATCTTTTTCTGCCAGAAGTGCACACACACACACACACACACACACACACACACACACACACACACACACACACACAAACACGTGATATCCTGTTTCTGTTTCTGATAAACAGGTCTGCAGAAACGTGAGGCTCTGAACTGTCGCAAGATCCGGCATTTCGAGAACCACTTCGCGGTGGAGACCATGATCTGTGAGCTGTGATGAGAAAGAAAATAAGATTGAAAGAGAGAGAGAGAAGAGAGAGAGAGAAAGAAAAAAACATGAGAAAGAAAGGGATATTTTTGTTTCATTTTCAGTTTTTCCTGTTGCACATAAAATCATGTTCATGCTGTGGGTCATGTAATGATTGCTTCAGTTTCCATTATGCTTTAAGCTTCTCTAATCCTTGTTCATGGGTATCATGTTATATGATAATGAGTGTGTGTGTGTGTGTGTGTGTGTGTGTGTGTGTGTGTGTGTGTGTGTGTGTGTGTGTGCATGTTTCATCTGGTTGATATAATCTTTATGTAGTTCTTTTTTTTATTGCTGATTTGTTCTCTTGGTATTGGATGATATTCAGTAACACATTTCATATTTTAGATATAAATTAGAAAAAAACATTTGCATTTTAGAAATCTATATTGGAATAAATTCAAGTCTAGATTGAATGTCTGTGTATATTTTCAAATTAACAAAGGATATTCTGGCACGAAGGTAAAAAATTAAAGTAACTTTTATACCACTGAACCATGTTGTGCCTGTGGCTTTAACAGGTGAGAACGATAAATCTGAAGAAAAATTATTTCTAGATTTCTCACCTGATCTTAATATAACATTCATAATCAGAAAAAAAAAATGTGTGTAGATGAACCACAGTAAGTGTAATGCTAATTTATAATAGCCTTTCTGTAGTAGTAATAATAATAATAAAAATAATATTAATAATAATAATAATGATAATAAAGTCTTAAATTGTCTTCATGGTGTGTTGATCTTTTCTGATGCCTTTGACTCGATATGCTGTGTGTGTGTGTGTGTGTGTGTGTGTGTGTGTGTGTGTGTGTGTGTGTGTGNGTGTGTGTGTGCGTGTGTGTGAGAGAGATAAATGTGAGAGATGTGTCTTCCTTCTCTATCATACAGTGTGCACATGTTCACAAGTTTACACTGTAAAATCTCCCACACACACACACACACACACGCAGTCATGTATGTAGTACGAGACTGTGGTGTGTAGCAAAGTGACTTTATCCGTGACATGGATGTTGGTGCCAGTTTGAATAAATTGCTGATCTCCTTGTTGATGGTCAGAGGAGAATGATCAGACTGGTTAGGAAGGCTACTGTAACACAAATCATCGCTCTTTACATCCGTGGTGAGCAGAAAAGCATCTCAGACCATCTCACAACACATCAAAACTAGAGGTGGATGAGCTACAACAGCAGAAGGCCACATCAAGTTCCTCACCTGTCAGCCAAGAACAAGAATCTGAGGCTATCATGGGCACAGACTCGGTAAAACTGGACATCCTGAATTCTTCTGAATCAACACAGACACAGAAATAATCAAAAACAAAGAATAGGAATATGATTAGCAGTATATTTTATATGGTATAGTAGAGTTATGTGGCTGTGTTCCTCTCTCCGATGTTACTTTATCCCCAGAAAATGACTAAACGTCACTATTTATGTTTGAAAAAACACTGTGTTAAAACAGTCTGAATATGTTTAAGCTTGAAATATTTCTTACGCTCTGCATGTTTTAATCTCGAGCTCACACACTGCATCCCTTATGTACCATAAGCATGACAGAGTGCTTGGATTTTATTGAGAAAACTGTTTTTCTGAACTGTTACAGTGTCACTGAAACATGGCTGAAGCACTTCTTAAAATGGAAACCTCTGTTATTTATTTTTAAAAAACACCTCTGTGGATTATCCTTTATTCATTTTATATACATTATTAAGTTAAAACTCTAAAAATAATGATTAAGAATAATAATTTTCAGCTTTACAATAATATAGTAATACAGTAATTCACAACAAACCTTATTTTTTTATGCCGCTGAGCTGCTTCCGGTTTAAACTACAAGTCCCATAGATCCTGCTAGTCACGTGGTGTCTGCACGCACGGCTCACGCTCTCGGCTGCGTCATCACGTAGCGAGCGGCTCCGTGCGTGTCTCTGTTCCGGTAAGTTTATGTCTCTAATTTGACATGAAATTCGCGACATGTTCGGCGTTTCACGGCGGAAATGACGCAGGGGTCTGATTTCCTCGTCAGCTCGGTGAGTCTCCGCTCAGTTACACGTTTAATTAAACGTTTAATGTGCAGTTTTAACTACAGCAGCCAAACTGTTGCCCCGTTGCTATGGTTACGCACCTGCTACGCTCGCCATTTTATTCAATTTAATTCTTTTTGTTTGTTTGTTTTATAATTTACTGCTTTTGTCCATAACTATTGGCAACAAATACAAGGAAATTTTGTTGCTGAATGCCAATACTGTTTATTATTATTATTATTATTATTATTATTATTATTATTATTATTATTATTATGATAAAAACACAATTATTATAATAATTATTATTATTAAATATAAAATAAATAAATATTATTATTATTATTTCTTTAAGTAACAATATTAATACTATTATTGTCATTATTATTATTATAAACTTTTTACTTTAATTAACAATAATGTTTTCATTATTATTATTATTTTTATCATTATTTAGATTTTTTTCTTTAATTAATAATAGTGTTTATCATCATGCTCATTATTTAATTTTACTTTAACAGTATATTTTTTATTATTGTTGTTGTTTATGTTTTTTTTCTTTAAGTAACATTATTATTATTATTATTATTATTATATTGTTAATAATAATAGAATACTGTTTATTATTTCTGTTATTATTGTTTATGTTTTTTTCTTTAAGTAACATTTTTATTGTTGTTATTATTTNTTATAATAATAATAATAATAATAATAATAATAATAATTATTATTATTATTATTATTATTATTATTATTATTATTATTCTCATTATTATTGTTGTTGTTGTTTGTTGTTGTTGTGATGTTGCCGTCAGGGCGATGGAGGAGTACGTGGTCGTGGGGCAGGTGGGCGAGGGAGCGTTTGGGAAAGCGCTGCTGGTGCGAGAGAAGGCGGCTTCAGGACGCCGCTGTGTGGTGAAGCAGGTCGGCCTGTCCCGGGTGAGAGCCTGTGGCCTTCTGCGGCACACTGCAACATTTCATTCACTTCATTCACTTCATTAAAGTTTACACTTCTTTTCTTACAATAATATTTTACGTTAATATTTAATATTTTATGTTATTGTGTATATTTCTATTTCTGTTTTTTGTGTTTTTTTTTTTTTTTTACTGTATAGACTGCGAGTGTTTAACGTTATACATGTTGTGCAACAATCAGACACTGAAGTCTCTCCACAGCCTCTGTCCCTCGACCTGATGATATTAAAATATTAAAATATTAAAATATTAAATTGAACCAAGCACACCGCGTCCCTGACCAGGATGAAGCGCTGCCTGAAGACGGACGAATGAGCGGAAGATACAGTGACTAAAAAGAGGAAGTATAAAGACACCAGTGAAGTGAACTGTGAAAACACAGGCGGTTTATTATTACGGCTTTAGCGCTCACTGTCACATGCTGCTGCAACAAAAAACACACAAAACACACTTTATAGCTTCATTTATACACACGGCAGTGAACCTACAGCTGTTTCTGCTTTAAAGTTTAATGTAATGGTGAACATGCAGCTGCATTAGGACCTGTTCAGGACCACGTTCAACAGGACACTTTTATACTTCCTTTCTTTATTAAGTAGCTGTACAATATCTTACGTTTGTGCGCTCATCTTCAGCTACTGCTTCATCCTGGTCAAAACCCAGATCTCGAACTTATCACGAATCTGCGGCAAGACCTGAAAATGTTTCTGTTCACCGAAAGTCCAGTCTGACAGATGTTGAGATGTTTTCCCAAGAAGACTTGCAGATGTAATTGCAGCTAAAGCTTGTTACTGGCACAGGAGGGGGGTGAATACTTATGCAAATGACAGGTTTAATATTAAACTTTCACTATAAAAATAATACTTTGTGCTCCAAATATTCTGTGAATCAGTTTGTGAAAATCAGACTCCAGGGTGTGAATACTTATTTAAGGAGGTGTAAGAACCTATTTTACTACCTATTGAAACTCTCTCTCTCTCTCTCTCTCT
>JAKKZN010000005.1:978006-983006 GCA_033441825.1 Pangasius elongatus
CTCTCTCTCTCTGTCCCTCTGCTTCTGTTTTGCTGATGTGTTACAATGTGTTATTTATCTTGTTTTCGTGGTACAGCTGGCACAGATAACTAGACTAATCCCAGACATAAAGCACAGCATGCAAACACACACACACACACACACACACACACACACACACACAGGGTTTGATGCAGTGTACAGAATTCTGGGGGCGGATAGGGGTGATAAGTTGTGATGTTTATCAGAGGGATTATCTGTTGCTTTTGTTTGTTTGTACAAAACATTCAGGTAAAGATTTAGTTCAGATGAATGTGTGTGTGAATGTTTGTATATGTGTGTGTTTGTGTATGTATGTATGTATGTGTGTTTGTGTGTGTGTGTATGTATGTGTTTATATATATATATATATATAAACACGTTTGTGTATGTTTGTATATGTGTGTTTGTGTGTGTGAATGTTTGTGTATGTGTGTGTTTTTATGTGTTTGTATATATGTGTGTGTGTTTGTCGGTGTGTGTGTTTGTGTGTGTATATGTATATGTGTGTGTTTGTAGGTGTGTGTGTGTGTGTGTGTGTGGATGTGTGTGTGTGTGGATGTGTGTGTGTTTAACACAACAAGCAGTGTTACTCTGATAGCCAGACACGGCGAAGCGATAAGAAGGTCGTTGGTGTTAGTGTTGCCGAGCGAACGCTGGAGGATGGAGAACATCCACAGCAGAGTTGTGTGTTGGGTTGTTGGTTCTTTCTCTGCTCAGACACAACGCTCCAGCTTCCCAGGTTTAGTGTGACGAATTTACAAGCAGGAAATTCACCAGACTGTGCTGAGCTACACCGCCATCCCTTAAAACCAGGCCTGAAGGAATTCCTCACATCAGCACAGCTCTGAAGTAGAGAAAGTGTTTAAACAAAATGGCGAAGAAGCAGATCGATACAGCGCTATGAGGTATTAAAGTCATCGACGTAGTCGTTCCTTCAACGATATCTGTGTTCTCTCTCTCTCTCTCTCTCTCTCTCTCTCTCTCTCTCTTAAAGTTAATAAACAAAACAAACCGAACAGCTTGTCATGTGACCGGGAATCCCTGAGAGTGGAGACTCCTTCCATGCGTATTAAATAAAATCTCTGTACGGAAAAAAAAAAGTACAGTATTAATAAAGCTTCAACTTTCTTAATCCGGTTATCATTAGACTTCGATTATGCGGAGCGTCGGCTAGACCAGTCCCGGTGAACGAGTCGTTGCTATAGAAACGGTAACGTATTAGAACACGCACGTGTTGTCTCGCTTTGTTCGATACGAGGCTCTCGATTCAATGACACGGCTGATATTAACCACGCTTACTTCCTGCTAATCACACCTGATGTGTGTGTGTGTGTGTGTGTGTGTGTGAGTGGTCCCTATGGTAATGTGGAGTTTCTATGGTAATGGGCTAAAATGAGGACTATAGACTAATTGGTACGTACTCACACACACTTTCACACACACATTTGTTACTATTTGGCTGTCTCAAATGTCCCCACAAGATCAAAACCGTCAGATATTCTTATGCTTGCGAGGACTTTCAGTCCCTGCTAAGATATTAAAAACATAAGTGCACACACACACACACACACACACACACACACACACACACACACACACATGCACACACATGCTCTGTGATTATCCTTTTCTTTCTGGGTGGAGCTTCATCCTGTGGCTAAGGTTTATAGCAGCTCCCAAACAGGGATATGATCATGTCTGGTGTGTGTGTGTGTGTGTGTGTGTGTGTGTGTGCTGACGCACCACATTCTTCAGCATGCCCACTCCAGCTGTGATGTTGGAGGCTACGAGTGAGTTGCTAGAATAATCGTACTTTTGTAATTGCTCACTGTTTGTGTGTGTGTGTGTGTGTGTGTGTGTGTGTGTGTGTGAAAGAGAGAGACAGAGAGAACGAAAGACAAATTTTTGCTGTTACCTAATGACTGGCAGATATATTTCTGTCTGTGTGTGTGTGTGTGTGTGTGTGTGTGTGTGTGGGCGGTGGGGGGGCGAACGAGCTGTTCGTTTCATGTGTGTTCATTTCTCTATCGTCTTTTGTTGAAGTTTGTGGAGGAGTGCAGCGACAGAAACAGGGTGAGAGAAATGAGAAAGAGAGAGAGAGAGGGAGAAACAGAGGGATTAAAAAGTGAGATGGGATGAGAGAGAGATACAGGAGGGATGAGAGAGAATCAGTGATGGAAAAAGAGAGACGCAAGAGTTGGTAAAGGGATGACAGAAAGACAAGAGGGATGAGGAAGCGAATAAAGGAACAGATGAGAGAGAGAGAGAGAGAGAGATTGAGACAGCGCTTCCACAGGAATGACTTATTGTCCCACAGGAATTTTAAAAGGCGTGATTTCCAAAACCTTTCCCTACGTCTCTCTCTCTCTCTCACACACACACACACACACACACACACACACACACACACACACACACCGAGGTGTTATCAGCTGTGCGAATGGCCAGCTTAATTGCCTGAAGTGTGTGTCCGTGTCTGTGTGTGCGTGCCTTGATACACAATTCTATTTCTATTCAAATTGCAAGTGTGTGTGTGTGTGTGTGTGTGTGTGTGTGTGTGTGTTTGCTCATAAGGAATGGATACATCCATTCCAGTACTGTTTTTAACACCCTCATGAACTTCCCTCATGACTTGGGAAGAGCGCATCATGTACGTCACATGGTGGACACTTGGCAGCGTGTAAGTCTGGAATGGAGTGTGCAGGACTTCCTGTCGGAGTCCGGCCTTGGAGATTTGTGTGATGCGTTTCCTTTGATAGACACATTATGTACCAGCTGAGGAATACATATGTATATATATATGTGTGTGTGTGTGTGTGTGTGTGTGTGTATACACATCTTATTCCTAGCAATTTCCCATGGTCCTGTCAGAGCAGGAGAGCACAGCTTATTGCACTAATGATACCACAGCACTGTTGAATTCTCCATTCTGATTGGTCAGATGTTGATTAATTTTCATCACAGATTTGAATTTCACTTTGGAGTCTTTAAGCCATTTAGTTACACTTAGGAGGTCGGATTAGGATCACTGTCCTGCTGGAAAACCTGACTGTGACCAAGTTTTAACTTTCTGCCTGATGTCTCGAGCTTATGCTTCAGTATTTCTAGCCTGTTCTCTTTCCTCATGGTGATTGCCAAAGTGCACCAGTCCCTTTCCAGTAAAACACTCCCACAGCATGATGCTGCCACCCCCATGCTTCACAGCTGGGATGGTGATCTTTGGCTTAAATCTTCACTCTTTCACCTTTTTACATAGCTGATCATTGTGGCCAGTTCCAGTTAGACTTTCGTTTCATCTGACCAGAGAACGCCTGGTGATCACCAGCAAACTTCAGCCTGGCTTTTTTTTATGTCACTCTTGGAGTAGTGGCTTCTTCCTTGTGTGACAGCCTATCAGGCCATGGAGATATAATACCCTCTGGATGTTCATACTTTGGTACCTGATGCGTCCGACATCTTCATCAGGTCCTTTGTTGTTCTCTTAGGTTTCTGTTGAACCTTTCAGACCAAAGTTCCTTCATCCCTGGTGGTTAATCTTGTGCCTCTTTCCTGAACGATGCAGTGTCTGTGTGGTCCTAAGATTTTTATATTTCCATACAGGGCCACAATGATCAGCTATGTAAAAAGGAGAAAGGGTGAGGCTTTTAAGCCAAAGAACACCATCCCAGCTGTGAAGCATGGGGGTGGCAGCATCATGCTGTGGGAGTGTTTTACGGGAAAGGCACTGGTGCACTTTGGGGAAAGAGAACAGCCTAGAAATACTGAAGCAAAAGCTCGAGACATCAGGCAGAAAGTTAAAACTTGGTCGCAATCAGGTTTTCCAGCAGGCCGAAGTGTAACTATATAAACTGAAGCTACTGACGATGCTTTTTGCCGTAAATGACAACGATAAGAAAGAATGAAACGGATATTAAATTAGTTGTAATTGTTCAGATCATAGAGCTAGCAGTAACACTTTGACTACTGATTATGGCAGTGATACAAGCCAAAATATCATTAAAAAGATCGTCAGTTGCGAGTAAATTACGAATATGCTCATTATATAGTACAAACTATATGAACCGCGAGATACATGAGGAAGAAAGTTATCGAGATGGGAGTTTGCTGATTAAACTGAGTTTGAATTCGTGTTTGAAATATTATTAGAGGTTTTATTAAAATGATCACTTCCTGCTTTTATAAACGCCTATAGCCTGTACACAGTTTGCGTAATGTACAGGATATACGTTTATACTGTTTATACGTTCTGAAACAGTAACCGATCGCAATGCCTGGGATCAGTTCTGGTCCTGAGTTCGATAATGGTGCAATAGGAGGTCAACTAAGGGGAAATGTCAGGGGGAAGTCGACCAGGGCGTGTTAAATACAGCACTGGGATGTAGCCATAGCCATGTGTCCTAGTTGTCAATCAGACGTTCTGCGCATTGACATCCAGTATTGTTTTATTACTATTATTATTATTATTATTATTATTATTATTATTATTATTATTATTGTCGTGTTTGTGCCAATGAAATTCTCTATCGTGAGACATGACAAAAGGTTAGACGCCTGTTGCAGTATGAAAATCATACACTGCACATACAGTTGCTTCAATCGAAGAGATTAGACATGAGGAAAATCCGACTTTGATGTGCAAAGCACTGAACATGGCCAACATCACACATCCGCTTACATTTAAATAGGGACGTAGAAACAGTGCAGAGTGTTGAATAGTAACTTGCATTTGCGCTAAATATTCAAGATACTGTGGTCTCAGACTTTTGGAGCCCACTGTGTGTGTGTGTGTGTGTGTGTGTGTGTGTGTGTGTGTGTGTGTGTGTGTGTGTTCATGTGAATTAAAGTTATCAGAAGGCCAGAGTTTAGTTGACCTAGTCTAATAATAGCGAGGACTGGTCATGATGTTAAACGATGTTCGAGAGCTGAAATCCGCTACTGTCTATCAACAGCATGACAATGAACCTGTTAGGGTTGAGTAA
>JAKKZN010000005.1:988006-992553 GCA_033441825.1 Pangasius elongatus
CTGTTGTAGGCTCTGGAGGTGGAGCTTTGTAGGAAAGCTCTATGAAGGGCAGGGAAGGGCTCTAGGAGTGAAGGAAGTCATTCAAATCTTATTCACGGAGAAGTAAGAGCCGGCAGAGTCACTGATTTGCAAAGGCAGGAGTGGGGTGTGTTGTNGTTGTTACAGCGTCACGGAGAGTTTGGTTATTGTGTAAATATCGCTCGGAAAAAAACCTTTGTAAAGTCCAGACTTTGCCTCCACGTGGAGGTGGAGTAATGTGAATGAACTGATTACTCTGAACTGAGGAAAGATTTCATTCTATCCTCTAGGTTTCAGTATAAAGACACTCACTCTTTCACCAAAACCACTGTTATTATTATTATTATTATTATTATTATTATTATTTAAATAATTGTATTATATGTGTCTGTGTCTGTCATAGTCAGGGTCGCTGAAGAAGTCAACCCGTTTATTTTGTATCCTTAATCTCTCTCATTCTTCTTCTTTTTTTCCTCCTTCTCTCAGATCTTTCAAAGAATCGTTTGACGGAAGTCCCTCCTGAAGTTGCGCGTCTCGTTTCGGTGGAAACGCTGAACCTTTATCACAACTGTATCAAAAGCATTCCTGACTCCATCATCAGCCTGCAGTCTCTCACGTCATTAAACATCAGGTACTCGTACATGAACCCTTTACGCGCACACACTTAGAAGTACGTCCAGTACACCCCATCTTTTACCACTAAAGAATTGATTTATTTATTTAATATAGTTAAAATATTTCAAAATGGTGACATTTTCACTTTTGACTAGAGCCACGGACACTGAACAGATGGGACGTCTAATGTGAATTTGCTTCAGCAGATTAAATGCAAACTTCTCACAATCGCACAGTAAAGCCCAAACGGCCGAGGTTAGCCAGCTAGCGCAAACTCAAGCTCGTGTTAACGGAGAGATCATTTCATCTCTGTTTGGGAGAGACTGAAACGGATCCTCGCTGTGTCATCATTTGTTCCAAAAAATCTGCCTCTGTTGCCATTTATCACCCGTTCTTTTTATTGACACTGCAACTTATACGTCAAAGAACAAAAAAAAAGGAAACCCCCTTTTTTTTTCCCTAACAAAGCTTACTTCCCGAACATCTTAGGAGTGAAAAACAAACAGCTATTTTTAGGGTTTCGAATGTTGATTTTCACACTGCTTTCCCCATTGTTCCTGTCCCGCTTAGTCGCAACCAGCTGTCGGTGTTGCCGGTGTGTGTGTGTGGTCTTCCTCTGCGGGTCCTCAACGCCAGCAACAACAAACTCAATGCTCTGCCGGAAAGCATTGGCCAGCTCACCAACCTCATGGAACTGGTAAGTGTGTGTGAGTGTGTTTCTTTCTCAGTCTTTTTTTTTTTTTTTTTTTGCATATACTTGAAATTTTCAGGGCTTGTTTCTCTTTTCCTCTGAGTGACGTGTGGGAGGATGTGGAGAGCAGCATGCAATTCGGTCAAGAATCATAGGTTATTTTGCCATTTGGCACAAGAGGGAACCAAATAAGAAATAATGTACACTCACACACACTCACGGTGGATTCAGAAAGTATTCAAGCCCAGATCGGTGGAATGATGCAGTGATGGTTGACCTCTGGAGCTCAACCAGAGTGACCATCAGGTTCTTGGTCACCTCTCTTACCAAGGCCCTTCTCCCTGCTCAGTTTGGCTGGCTGGCAAGCTCTAAGAAGAGTCCTGGTTGTTCCAAACGTCTTCCATTTAAGAATTATGGAGGCCAATGTGCTCTTGGGAAGCTTCAGTGCAGCAGAATTTTTTTTTTGCATCCTTCCCCAGATCTGTGCCTCAACACAATCCTGTTTCTGAGTTCTTTCCTTTGACCTCATGGCTTGGTTTTTGCTCTGATATACATTTTCAGCAATATTTATATAGACAGGTGTGTGCCTTTCCAAATCATGTCCAATCAGTTGAACATGCCAAAGGTGGACTCCGGTCAGAGTAGAAACATCTCAAAGATGATCCGGAGAAACAGGATGGACCTGAGTTAAATTCATGGCAAAGCGTCTGAATACTTCTGTCAATGTGATATTCTCCTTCATCTTCACCACGATTGCTACTTCCATGAAATGTTCCCAACTAATGGCAATTAGTTGCAGCAATTAAATCTAAATTTTGATTTGTTGTCCTAGCAGTAGCTATCAGTATCATTAACTGCTTGAGCTAGTGAGCCAACTAGAGAGAAAAAAAAAATCAAGTAGTCCACCACCACATCCTTATAGTCTTTTATTGTTATTACTACCTTCAAGATATGCCAATAGAAGAGGCGTTTCCTGCTATTCAGATCAGGAAACTTTTCTCTAGAAGCTACTGCATTAAGAGGAAATATAGTAGACCAGACTCAGCGGAGACGTTAGGAACCCTGTGCGGAGTTTTTTTAATCACAATCCAAAGTCCTAGCCATTAAACAGGTAATAGTCAAACACAGTATTGGTATCAAACATAAGAACACAAGGGGAATCCAAAAAATAGTCAAACAAGGCATAGTAAAGTGGTCAAGGCACAGCAAAGCAACCAGGGACAACACAGCTCAGAATTTACACAGCTCAAAAGAATGGCAAGACTTCGCGTTGACCAACTGAAAGTCATGTGCTTATAGTGAACTAACAGTAAAGTAAACAGGAAATGGGTAATTAGCAACAGGAAATGGGTAATTAGCAACTGAGTAGAATTCCAGAGACAGTGACCTCTGTTGGGAGGCAGGGGTCCTGGGCTGCTGTGACGGACAGCATATCTATAAAAGATCAATATTTAAATGATATATTATGGTATTAGTGTCTGTTTAACATTGCGTTTTATTTAAATATCACAAGTCATGGTCTTGTAAATCCATTTTTGGCTACATTGAATTTTATCTCTTCAATTTGAATATTGTGGGTCTAGTCAGTTGTGAAAGTAATATGATTTATTTATAAAATGCCCCCAGATTTCCAGTTAAACTCCCCACAGAGACGCAGGCATCATAACGAGAACTTTAAATTGGCATTGTGCCAAATAGTTCACAATAATCTGACCCCAAAAAGAAAGTCTTCCCGAAAGTGGCCAGCCTTCCAAAATGGGCAAGAGCGCATCAATGACTCTTTCAGCAAGTCACAAAAAAGCCCAGATGAGCATCTAAGGAACTGCAGGCCTTGCTCACTTCTGATAAGTTCAAGATTCATGAGGCAAAAACGGGCAAGTTGCAGGGCGAAAACGATTGCTAACTAAGAGGAACACCTTGATGACCCCCAAGCCTATTTTTGTGAAATCAGGANGAGTTGAAAGTGGAGCTTTTGGAAGACATGGGTCAAGTGGCGTAAACCTGACACAGTATTCCAACAATAAGAATGTCATACCAAACAGTCCAACATGGTGGTGGTAGTGTGATGGTGTGGGAATGCTGTGCTGCTTCACGGCCTGGGCGAATGGCCACAATCCTGAAGATCCAGAAAATCCTGAAGGAGAATGTCCAGTCACCAGTCTATGGTCAGAAGCTCAGGCGATATTGGGTTGCGGAGAAATTACACCAAGTATTACTTAGTGTGATAGTATGTGGTTTGTTTTTCCAATATTTTCTTTATTGACACAATTCCAAGAGCTTAGAGTTTACATACTATATTTAACCCTTTCAGTTTTCCTTATGAGCAAGTCTAAAATTTCACTAAAGTAGCTGGATGGAAACCCGTAACATCTGTGTGTCGTCCCATTCAGGACGTGAGCTGTAATGAGGTCACGGCTCTCCCGCGCCACATCGGACGGCTCAAAGCTCTACGAGAGCTCAACGTGCGCCGGAACCTTCTGTGTGTCCTGCCTGAAGGTACACAGAACTTGTAGTACACTGTGTGTGTGTGTGTGTGTGTCAGTATGTAATGTAGTTCTGTATAAAGGCCACTTAATAAAGCATTATTTTAAAAATATTTCTCTTGATTAAATAGCTACTATCATAAATCCAGCACAGGATTTTAATAAAACACACAAGCACGGCAGTGTATTTTATGCGCCGCACGCCGTGCTCTCACTCACGACCCACCGCAAATGAAAGAAAGGAGCAAATGTGGATTAGTTTATTTGTTCAGGATAGAAGCTTGGCGCACGTACATTAATAAATGAAGCATTAATCAAATCCAAACTTCAGTTACGTTTGATCTAGAATGAAAAAAATAAACATGGTTCATATAACGGTTCAGTTTCTACCAAATTTTGACTTTAATTTAAAAAAACAACAACAGTGAACACAGTGAACTGTCTTATTTGCCTTATTTGATGAAAACACCTCTAACCCAGGTTTACTGAAGTTTATTTCCATTTTCATCGTTCCTGTTGCTGGCTCTTTATAGGTTCGCTGTAATATATTAGGCTGTATAAACATTTCATAAAAATTAAATGTATTTATGGGTAAATCAGGGCATGTCGTAGGCATATGGCATGAAAATAAGGAACTAGCGGGTAGAACCTTGCATCCAATAGATATATATATTGCTTGTTTTGCTGTTCAGTTAATTAATAAAAGTATACTGACTAATAATATACTAATAATACACGTG
>JAKKZN010000005.1:1004588-1014588 GCA_033441825.1 Pangasius elongatus
ATCCACCAGAGGGAAATGCGAATACTTGGAATGTTTCCCCCGGTCTTAAGATTTTGTTCAGGAGTGTATATATATATATATATATACACATAAAAAGTAATAAAACCAAGTGTTTCATTCCTTCCATATCTGAAGCCGAAATATTTCTTTTTTGGTGATTTTTAAGTGTGTTATCTAATTTCTTGTGTTTTTTTTATTCAATGTTCAGTTCAGAGCATGCATAAAAATGAGATAGTTGGTCATTGTGAGGCACGCACACACACACCCACACACACACACACACACACACACACACACACACACACACACGCAGGGTTGAGAGGAAGCGAGGAAGAATTGTGGGACGGCCGCCTTAAACCGTGCTGTGTGTATTTATAGTCCTGCTGCATTTGAGAAAGGAGGAGGGATCAAAGCTGCGCACAAAACACTCTGAGGACAAACTCCGGCTACACACACGCCTCCTGCTTCCCATAGACACGTCGCCGCTGATTTAATGGGGAGAAACGAACATGCCTTAATGCCTTAATGCTTTCAGTGCCGTCAGAAGGACCGAATTATAATTTTGGGATTCTAATATTTGAGATCTTTCCATCTTAGCTAGTCCAACTGCATGGAACTGTCAGAGGAGACATTTTACAATTGTAAAAATAAATAAATTAAAATAAATATATAAATAAATAAGAATAATATATATATATATATATTTTTTTTTTTTTAAATTTATTTACCTTATTATTTTTTTTATTTCCTGAGATCTAAAACTTGGCATATGAATAAAAACATCATTTGATAAAAGGGTCGTAAGCGTAGTAGATGCTTTTTTTTTCTTCTTTTTTTCCAGACTTTTCTGAGCAATCTTAGTTAGACGACTAAACTGAAAACAAAGCGGAGCTGAAGAGAGAAATCTGTGATGTTCTGCCTGAAACAGAATGTGCTCTCCTTTTTATTTTTAGCCTCGGCCTCTTTTTCAAGGCCTTATTTCAGGGTATTATTCTAGGGCAGCCACTCATAGCCTACACACACACACACACACACACACACACACACACACACACACACACACAGAGTTTAGTCACACACACAGAGTCCAAGTCAAGAGATTTTTATCTTTACATTGCGCTTTGAAATAGACGCTGTGCTCGGCTGATTTTAAATGGCCCAGACTTCCTCTGCAGAGCATGAGAGCAGCATTGCACTTTTCTGCCCTCTACTTATCCCTCGTTCCATCTCTCTACAATCCCTCGTTTAGCATTTAGTTGCTCTTTTCCCAGCCCTCCCTTTTGCTCCAGCACCTCACTCCTCCTCCTCCTCCTCCTCCTCCCACTTCTCTCGCAAGCGGCGTGTTATCGGCTTAATGATAAGTGGGAAAGGAATGAAAAAAAAAGAGTGAGGCAACAAAAAGAAAACAGAAAGCTTCACCTCACCGGTTTGTCCGTTAAGACCTGCCAAGACATGGCATTATCTCAGCGATGGCAGATCTTTGTTTGGCCGTTGTTTACTCTGTGTGGGGGTTTTATGGTTCTGATCTTTGGCCCGTTGCTAGCTGCCTTGGCCAACGAGACCCGACTTCCTCTTCGTTTCAGTCATTTGTTTACTCAGAGTAATTTGCATTCACTAGTCACAAGAAGCACTCGTGAAAAAACAAATCCCCATGACTGAAAGTGCACGTTTTTTTCCCCTCTTTTACATTTGTACTCTTTTAAGAAACGTATCCTTTCTTGTGTACAGAGTGTGAGTTGAACTCTGAGTGGATGCTGGCACGTGACAAGCGCCGAAGCAGCCTCGCGGTGGGACGAGCCGCGGGTCTCGCACTCCCCCTCATGGCTGCTTCTGACATTGCTCATTCTGCTCCTAATGCAGTGCTAATGCTGCCTCTAGCTAAAACGCCATGCTCATGCTAATTCAGGCGCATCTGCTACGTTAGTCACACTTTATTTTACAGTGTAGTCAGTAACCGGTAATTAATAGGTAAGTAAGTGGGAAGTAGCTAGTGTGTAACAGGTACGAATGTGGTCATTAGGTTGTATTTTCAGGTATATATCTCGAAGATGATTAGAAATCGTGAAAACTCTCCAGTTTATTTAGTAGCACTTTATGCTATAAGGCGATAATTTCCCAGAAAGCACGTAAAGTACGTTAGAAACGTAAGTAGTTAATATGGTATAAATCAAGGTATGTGGCTGTAAGTGTTGCTAACCTTGCGTACCCATAATGGCACGTTCTACCAAACCAAATTACCAGTTATTTATTTTATTTATCAAAATAAAGTGTGACTTTAAAAAAAAAAAAAATCAGATCGGCCAGAATTAGCATGACCTTTTTTCCCCCCTCTCAGATTCCTGGTTGCTATTGGTGATCCGTGATTTGTTGCACGTTGGTGTAAGTGTCAAAACGCTGATAATTCTGCGTGTACGTGTTCTGACTGTCGCTTCCGCCTTGTGACAGTTTTCCTGAGAACTCCTAAGAGTCTGGAATCAGTGGATCCTCAGTTCACCATGAGGAGGAAGATGGAGCAGCTCAGAGAGGAGCTGGAACTCATGGAGCAGCTACGAGAGGTGAACACACACACACACACACACACACACACACACACACATTCACTCATCAGATACACCAGTTATTACTCAGGATGTGCCACATTTACTCTGTGTATTTGTGTGTGTGTGCTGTTCAGAGCATTGAGAGCAGACTGAAGGTGGTGCTTCCTGAAGATCTCGGCACCTCGCTCATGGATGGGGTGGTGCTCTGTCATCTAGCCAATCACGTTAGACCGCGCTCGGTCGCTAGCATCCACGTTCCTTCTCCAGCAGTAGTGCGTTACCCTGAACACACACCACAAACACAACCACACGACAAGCAGAGAGACCCGAACACATTCGGTCCTCTCAGAAGAGCTAAACACGTTCACATGCACCTACTCCACCCACAGACACACTGGTTCTCTAACCCTTTTTTTTTTTTCTTTGTACCATCCAGCCCAAGCTCAGTATGGCTAAATGCCGCCGGAACGTCGAGAACTTCCTGGATGCTTGCAGGAAGATTGGTGTTCCCGAGGTGAGTGACCTCACTTCCTGTAGCGGGAGTAACGGAGAGGTTAAATAGCTTGAACTATTATCACAAGCTTTGTTTAAATACACTGCAGATTTTGAGACAGAATTATGAGAAGTCAAGCTTCGGAAATCCAATCCACCGACACACACACACACACACACACACACACACACACTATTGCTATGAAAATTGCTATATGATTGAGAGTGGAGGTGGATTGGAAAATGTATAAGATTTATCAATAACTCAAAGCCAAGCCAACAGCGGAGATTTATTCTGAGGTTGGGAACCCACAACACCACCTTTTTCCCTATGATTTCCAACACACACTCTCCAACACACACTCCCCAACACACACACTCCCCAACACACACTCCCCAACACACACTCCCCAACACTAGAATCATTCTGGAGTCATAATGCTTTCTCATCAGTGCATTTATGCATGTGCCGATAATGAGCTGTATGATAATGAGCTGTATGATAATGAGCTGTATGATAATGAGCTGTATGATAATGAGCAAGCTCTTCTTTAATGAAATTATTTCAACAAAAATATCAGTTATATTGTAAAGGACGATCAAAGAGTAGCAAATGATTGTAATATTAAAAATTGAATATCGGCACATGTTTTCTCATGCCATTGTCATGGCTTCGGGCTTTCTCCATCACACCTTGAGTGCACGTGCGTGTGTGTGTGTGTGTGTGTGTGTGTGTGTGTGTGTGTGTGTGTGTGTGTGTGTGTGTGTTATGGTGTTAGTTACATGGCTAGAGCAGCTATGGAAGCTGGTGACCAACAGTGAACATTATGTTCCATCCCACGTTGCAAGCTAAAGCTGTTTGAGAGTTTCATGGAATAAAAAATAGGTCTGCGTTTATTAATATGTGTCCGAGCACCTACTTACGCCGACTTTCAGCGCTCCCCGCTCAGATTATGCAAATGGCCTGCGTGTAGCTCACGGGTGTGAGGATGGCAGATTGTTCTGGAGCATCGAGAGAGTCTAGGCCACCGCCATGAAACCTGGAAAATACAAGAAAAATGTGCTTCAGTAACCGAGACATGCGTTTGCTTTACTCAGACTTCTGCGTTTATACTTCTGAATACAGTCCTGAGCTACAGAATTCTCTAAATTACTAAATTCAGCTCATCTCTCAATATGCACAACTTTCTCTGAGTCATATAATGACGTGACATCTGGACGTGCATCACCACCCCTGAATACGAGCCACTGGTTTGATTCGGTTTCCGCTGTTGGCTGCTGTTTAAAGAGCACATGATCCTGTTACAGCGCTGTGCATGGGATGGAGACAAGATGGAGACAAAATGGAAAATATTCCTTGGGAATGAAGATGGGCTTTATGGTTTTCCCACAGGGGTGATGAATTACTTAAACTGAGAATGATGAATTTTTTATGTTTTTGGGAGCTTGGCCTACTTTGTTCTCCCTCCAGAGTAATGTAACTGGTTAACGCAGGGAAATATTACTGATGATGTATTAATACTGAAGCTAAAGCTTAATCTAAAGCATTGCCTTTGATATCAGAGTCATTTACATTTATACTAACTTCCGGGAGGCGTGGTTTATTATTGCAGAACAACATTACTTAGTGTCAGAATGATGTTAATCGATGGGCTAGTGCGTTAGCGTCCTGTTCGGGACATGTTAGCATGATTGTTTCATTCTTTTGGCCAGTTAGCAAACAGATTTCTATTGTTTCAGGGTGAACTACTACTCTTCAGTCTTTTGATGTCGAGTGTGTTTCTGCTTAAAAAAAAAAAAAAGACACACACACTTCCCTGTGGTGACGTGATAAGAGTCATTGTTTTTGAAACAGGAAGTGGATGATGAGGTTTTATAACAAAGGGCTTGCGCTTGAGTTTGGTGTAACGCGAGCTTCGAAAAAAAAGAAGCATTTTGTGCTTTCGCTGCTTGTCTTGTTCATTTTGGTGCTTTGGCTTTGCTTTTTATTTAGATCTTTCTTTTTTTTCTTTTTTTTTTTTTAAAGCACTGCTCAGGACTAGGCATGTGCCAGTAATAGAACAAACATTTTTGGATATTCGAAATCAATAGTCAGTTTGTGCGGTATTGATTTTTCCTTCCTGTGGCTCATCTGTCACTTTACTGGGAGAAAATGCTCATTTGGTCAAGCAAAATGCTTTAAACTGGTTACGTAACATAATCGGAATAAACATCACTGGATATCATGGCAGTGTGATATCACGGAAGGACGTTAATATAATTATAATACAATTAATATCACACAAGCCTGACACTCGTGATAGCAAGTATTTCTTCACATTTTAACTAGCAGTCGCGTTCGCGTTTGACGTCTTTCTCATGGTTAAAGTCAGCAAGATAGCAAGATAGCTAGCGCTGCTTAGCTCGGTATGTTTGCTCACTCTTCGCTACAAGAGCTCCTTTCGTCCAAGCTGACAATATTACACGTACAGCATGCTGGAGATGCAAAACAAACACAAAATTCCCACAACGCAAACCAACACAACCAAGGGAAACGTAGATATAACAGTGGAAATGTTTCCTCATTGCAAGTCCTCATGTTGCTAAATGGCAACATGAGGAAAAAATTTTAAAAAACTACAAATACAAACTGATGTGTTTGTTTAATGGCACAACGTCTTGATAACTTGCAGCCCAACATTTACGGAAGGAGTCTCCAGTGTAACAGTCAGGAATGAACATGTCTCGTAGACATTAGTGTAATGTAAGTATACACTGTTAAAAAGCACCACGTGTCGCTCGTTGATGAATTAAAACTCGTTGGCAGGTCAGGTTTTGTGTTGTGGTGATGTTGTAGCATTGCGCGTTATTGAAGAAGAGCTACAGGTTCAACGGTTCGTGTCTAAAAGGCGGGATTAAATATTGGCACATGCCTAATGACGTGTATTGACATGTACTGGCTTTACACTGGCTTCCTGCTTTCCCTCTGGTTTTGTAATCGTCTGCTCCTGCACCCGCTCTGCACCATCAGCCCTGCTGAACATTTCGTCCTTCTGGTCTTGTGCGAGTAGCATTCACTCCGTAATGACTATGATCGTGTTTGATAGTGTATATGGAAATAAAATACTGATGGGGCAGCTCCTGATAGCATGTGCATGTAAATAAGGGATGGAGGGAAAGGGGCTGCTTTTAAAAAAATCTACTTTTTTTTAATGGAAGAAGAAAAAAACACGAGAGAGAGAACCTGTGCTCGCGTCATTTACATTTGTAGTAAAATTGTAAAATGGCTTCTTTTAAGGACCTTGTCTTCTGTTCATAATCGTACAACGGAGACTGTGACAAAGACTACGGTGGTGTGGGTGTAGGTACAAAGACCCTGTTGACCTTGGGATGACCCTTCTTCTCCTTCTGCTCATCTCTCTTTAACATCCTCCACCTGTCTCCCATACTCCTCCTTTCATATTATTTCTTTTTCCCTTTTGGTACGTTCTCCTTTCCCTCCCTCCACATCTCTCTCTCTCTCTCTCTCTCTTTTTCCTCTCTCAGTCATCTCTCTGTTCGGCATACGACATACTTCAGCGTTCGCTGAGGCCGGTCTGGGCCACGGTCCGAGCCCTGGTGTCACTGGAGAGCAAGCGATCGAAGGACAAAGATGGAGGGATGGATGGAGAAATGGAGGAAAGAGAAAAAGTGAAAAGCGAGAGCCTCGGTCCCTGTCAGGATCAGTCCGCTCCCTGGCATATCTGGGATCTGATTGGCTCGAGTTTGGTGCATCTGTTCTGCCTGCTGCTTCTGTTTGGGGCCTACACCTGGAGCGAACTGACATAACACACATTCTCACACTCTACATCACACACACACACACACACACACACACACTAATACACAATCTGTGGATAGCACATGCAAGTACCCTGAATTCACACCATCCGTTCAATCTACATTGCACAAATTCCATTCGTGGTATTGGCACAACAGCACGCTTCATTTTTTATTAAACAAACAAACAAACAAACAAACAAACAACAAACCAGTGCAGTAAACATTATAAGAGCTCGTCTTTTTCCGGTTATCTCTGAGTCATTAGTCGTATATTTATAAGACAATACGTTGACGTCCAACGTGTTAGTGCTATAGTAACATCTAAGACCAAATTTGTAAGTTTACAGCGAATAAAAAGTGGAAGTGTGGAGTCTGAGCACATCTCTGTGGAGTTTACCATACGCTCACTTTTCTTAACTTACACATGTTCTGTCATTGCATTATTATCATAAAAAAAAAACTCCCACTTAAATATAGTCGATGAGCCAAGAACCTGGGAGTGTTTCAGTCCTGCAAGACAATTCGATGCTTGATACTTGATTAAAGCTACATAGATATAGCCATTGAATCAAATCAGAGATATACTGATGTTATAGTGATTTATTTTGACTGACAGGCATGGAGGCCACGCCTCTTTCATTATGACTGACAGTGCAGGGCCACGCCTCCTATATTTATGACTGACAGTGCAGAGGCCATGCCTCCTATATTTATGACTGACAGTGCAGAGGCCACGCCTCCTCCATTGTGACTGACAGTGCAGAGACCACGCCTCCTTCATAGTGACTGACAATGCAGAGGCCACGCCTCCTATATTTATGACTGACAGTGCAGAGGCCACGCCTCCTATATTGTGACTGACAGTGCAGAGACCACGCCTCCTTTATTGTGACTGACAGTGCAGAGGCCACGCCTCCTATATTTATGACTGACAGTGCAGAGGCCACGCCTCCTATATTTATGACTGACAGTGCAGAGGCCACGCCTCCTCCATTGTGACTGACAGTGCAGAGGCCACGCCTCCTCCATTGTGACTGACAAATACAGAGGCCACGCCTCCTATATTTATGACTGACAATCACAGAGGCAGTGCTTCTTTCTTTAAGACTGACAGTTCAGAGGCCACACCTCCTTCATTAGGATTGAGAAGCACATAGGCCACACCTCCTCAAGGGCTGACAGGCAGAGAGGCCACGCCTCCTTCTCTAGGGCTGACAGGCAGAGAGGCCACGCCTCCTTCTCTAGGGCTGGCAGGCAGAGAGGCCACGCCTCCTTCTCTAGGGCTGGCAGGCAGAGAGGCCACGCCTCCTTCTCTAGGGCTGGCAGGCAGAGGTGCATTGAGGGGTAAAAGAGATTGTGAAAGACATAATTTAGAATAATTATTATTAATGCTTCTAAATTATAGTAAACCAGTAATTAAATATATATATATGTAAAACCAGATGATCCAGTGTTTACTGCTACAGAGCTGAACAGAATAACCAAACATTAATAATATAACATTAATAACTGCCATTTGTAATTCCAAATAAATCTGAGTTGGAAATGAAAGCTGTTATAGTTATGCAGTGTACTTAGGTGATGTTTTAGAAGGATGTGGGATTATCTCAGCATGGATTATTAGCACAGTGTTAATAACGCTCATACGCATTTAGCACTTATGGCTACAGTAAGTTTCATATCTCCAGTGTAAAACATTCGAGGTTTGTTCGAAAGCTGCATTGATAATTTAACATGGAGTCATTCTTCACTCAGCTGATAACGCACATGGACGTTCTACCACACACACACACACACACACACACACACACACACACACACTCACTGCTTCCCATATTTTCAGATAAGTATCTTTATTATTAGCTGCTCTTGTAAAAACGTTGGTCTTCGACAGTTTGTGTAAAATTCCGATGTGCAATATCATGTAATGGTACGTTAGTTAGTATTTTTTTTTACTGAAGGGCTAATCTAACATACGACGCTCATACAGACGCATTTTCGGTGGTAGAAAACTCTTCGGATCTTCAGATCGCACCTTCTGCTGGCTTCCCCTGTTAAACCCGAACTGTGAGAAATACACAAGGAGTTAAAGTGATTTTTGTGAATTTTTGTGAATATTGCCTGTTCTCTTTCAACTGTACAGTCTTACTGACCTGCACACTAGCTAGCATAGTGATGAAGTTCCATCAGCAGCAGTACGGACAGCTGGAGTAATAAAATCTTACGGTATGCTTTGGGAATAAGTTGTGCATCTGAAGGGAAGCGTTTGATTACTTTGCTTCCAGTTACACACCATGGGAATTTGTGAGCACTTGTGAAATCTTTGTGAATATGTTTATGTAAATTTTGAATGGGGGATGAAGCAGATTTTTAACCTCCGAACTGAGAGTATTTACACTGTTTTTCCTCGACTGCTTTTCAGATACATTGTGTACATTATGGCTAAAGCCTTTATTGCTTATAGTCATTAAAAACACTATTTTTGGACTTAGAGTAGTGAAGGATGATTGAATCTTGTTTGAGAAATATAATTAGAGCTATTTTAAGAGCTCCTCACGGAGGTTTTTGATTTCGTTTGCTTGGGTTTGTCTTGTTTTCACCCTGCTGTAATCATCTATAATGCCCTGTAAGGCTCCGTGAGGCTTTCGTAGTTTATATGAGACTGTAAACAGGTAATAAATGTACAGTTTGAGGTTCTTCTCATGCGTGGCTTTCAGTTTTTTGGGGGGTGTCGAGTCATGTGTCGGTCTGAGAGAACTGTAATACTAAACATAAATCAATCTGTCTTTTTAATCAATCTGTCTGTTTTTTGTGTGTTAATGTCATAATTGTGTCTGAGTGTCAGAAGCCAACGTCTAAATTCTGTCTGCTTCAGAAAAAAAAAACTCTTTATATTTTATTCTGTTTCAATACAGCTGGCATTGTTATTTGACATATTGTTTATACTGCCTCTGGAATGCACCCCTCTATGCTGTAGTGTACTTTACTCTTTACTGTGCTGTTAGTGTCGCTGTAATTAGGCTTTTATCAGCCTTTCCTACAGTCCTGATCTTAATTCCTCAATTCTGTCAACCAGGAAAATATATCACCTTTTTTTTTCCCTCTGTAGTAATGGTTCATAATGTTATTACAAACTCACTCTGCCATGTTGCACCGGTTCTTCTGAA
>JAKKZN010000005.1:1017088-1029582 GCA_033441825.1 Pangasius elongatus
ATCTGTACGGATTCTGCCTGCACGTGTGTGAGTATGGAGAGGAGAGTGTGAGGAGTTTATATATATATATCTCATTGGGAATCATGTTTGTTTGAATGGATGGTTTTGTTTTTTGTCTTTTTGTATTTAACCCTGTTTCCACGCTAGCCAGTGAAAGTGCCGAGTCACTCCTGTCGCTCGTCGTTTGTTTGATTGACTGTTGGCGTTTGTGCGCGTGCACTGTCTCAAGCATTTTTTTAAAATCCTGATGCAAAATATTAGTAGCTATATACCGCATAGCTTCTAAAGCTAACTAGTTTAAACGCAACTGAACGCACTAATCAGTGTGAACATCTGGATTTGTACTAGCTTCGCTAACAGATTAGCAAAACAAGCTGCTAAAGCAACCATCTCTGCTTCTTCCTTTCAAGCTTAAATTTTTTCCCCAATGTTCCTAATAAGACAGGAGGTCTAATATGACAGGATGAAACCAGGGTTATAAGATTTATTTCCTTTTTTTTTGCACATGAAACAGTGATTGGGATCGAACCGCAGGTAGGAACCACAGGATGCACCACAGGATCGGAGTCGTGCCTAATTCACGTCAGACTGAGGAAAATCTCAATATGAAAGCTCAGAATTATTATAGAAATCTATATATTTGTATTTCCTCGGACCACAAAGAATACTTTTGAGTTTTCATAAGGTGTGAGTAACAGATTGTTAAATAAGTATATTTTTTTATATTTTGTTGTGAATATTGTATGAATCCTCTATTTGCACACACACACACACACACACACACACACACACACACACACACATATCTAACACTTTAAAAGCCTTCGGTCACAAACTCCTGCGTCCACAGCAACACCATAAGTAACCAACTAAACTATTAAACTTGTATATATTACCTGCTATAGCAAAAAAAACTGATATTTTTGTGTTCAAAACCAAATTTCCTCTAATAATCAGGACAGATGAGACTCTACGCAAGCATTGCACTAATTATTACTGGGTGTTGTTCAAGTACACTGACCTTTCCTAATTCTCCCTTTAGCAGCAATCACTTCATAACTCTCTGAGGAAGGAAATCTAGCTAAACAAAGCCTTTACTACTTCTGAAATTATTATACCACATTACTGAAATGTTTACTAAATATGTCAAATTGAAAAGTTTTCAGCTATAATCGCATGGTCCCGGGAATTTCTATGGTCCAATTCGTTGGTTAAGTTTAGGCTGAGCATTTATTATAAACATAAAGCACAATTTTTTTTTTTCAGAGACGCTAGACAGACAGACAGACAGACTTTTTTTTTTATTATTTTATTATTATTATTATTGACTATTCAGGGCAGTTAGGCTGTAGATTCAGTTAGAACTTAATTTGCATGAAATTCCATCAAATCATTTTTTTTTGTACAAAAAATATATTTATTGTGCAAAAAAAACTTCACAGGGAGAAGAATGGTGAAGCTAGCTAGGAGACTTTCTGTAAGAATTAATTATGCATTTTCTATGTGTGGCTTGAATTTGAATGAACGCAATGAAATCACTGCTGAAACAAACTGGGAAATCTACAAACGTTGGGAAAAAGCTACAATAGCAACAATTGTGTAATTTAATTAATTTTTTATTTTTTTTTTTCCAAAGATCAATTATTAAGACTTTAAACCCAAAGTCACAAATTTTAATCACTAATTTAACCGGATTTTAATTTAGTGTGAAAAAAACAAAACACTTTATCTTTATAGACAAATAGCACGAGTAGTATGATTTAAAATGGTATTAAAATAAATACCATCTAATACTGATTTTTTTTCTTATTTATAATTCTGATACTAGTGGATATTTTTTAAGAATGGGATATTTTTGTTACCTGCTGAATGAAAGTTCCTATAGTTTTATATTTTTTAAACATTTTTTTAAATTGTAAAAATCTTGTACTAAAAATGGTTGTACTTTTTTTTTTTTTTAAACGCAGTTTGTTAGTCATTAATTTTTGCCCCCGATGTACTGTAGCCGATGTTCACTGTCACATTCTTGCCTCAACTTCTGTATATAATGTGTATATCCACCTGCATTTTCTACAGTAAATCCATTTTACCTTTGACAAACGCAGCTGTATCTCATATTATATTCAGTTAGCTATAAATCAGTAAATATATCTCGGTTTTTTTCAGGCACTTGCACCTTATTAAATAGCCACATATCATTTGTAAGGTAGGGAAGATGAGCCAGTGATGCGTATACTGTACAGCTCGACCCATAGTGTGTAATCTTGCAACAGAAAGGTATTAAACTGTACCTTTATTTTCACTGGTTCTCTCTTGGATGGCTACGCTTAGTTTCAAAGCGGCTTTACAGAAATCAGGAATGATGATTTAGATGCCTAATGAGCAAGAGAGGTCAGAGCGGCAAGGAAAAACTCCCCGAGATGACATGAGAAAGAACCTCAAGAGGAACCAGACTCAAAAGGGAACCGGATCGTGGGATTATAAATCATTACCCTTCCAAAACTGCACACTATAAAGTCACTGAAGTTGAAGTGATGTTCATTATCAAAGACCTTGACAGTATACTCACTAAAGAAGGGGTAAGGCCTGGGCATTAACTGCTTGTTTTGGGCAGTGTGGTCTTTAGGGTATCCATGTGGCAGCAGAGAGCGAGTCACAAGCAGAAGAAGTAAACTGAAGAGTGCGTCAGATTCATTTACAGTGTATAACTGGACCACATGCTGCCTCACACCTCCAGCATCCCATCTAGGGTGTATCCCTATCTTGAGCCCGGGGTTCCTGGGACAGGCTCTGGATCCACTGCAAACCCCGACCAAGTGCTTACTGAAGATGAATGAACTGGACCACTGTAGAATCTGGGGACCCCTGAAACAGCTTAGCTTCCTGACTGATAACACACTTAAACCAATCGGAGCAGATGAGTGCTTGGAGCAGGGAAAACTCCAAAAATGTGCAGGCCACTGGGTCTTCTTCACGACCAGAGTTGATTAATTAATTATAGCACATTATATACCTTCACTTGCCCAGGTGATGGAAGGAACTTCCAGAGCTGCATTCACATATGCTTGTGCAGTCGAGTCTATAACCCAATGGCCTAAGCTGTCTTTAGACCCTAGCCCTTGTACAGTGATCCCACAAGCTCACGAACACTTGGCCAAATTAATTTTATTCATAAAACCTGAAAGAAAGAGCATACTGACAAATTACATCACTGTGTAATATTTTTATTGTTGTTTTGAGGTGGCGATGAAAGGACCACATGGATGTTTTGCTGGTCCGTCTTATGCATTCAGATACTTTGCGTGGTGCTTGATGTGGTCCTCGATGAACGAGAACACAAAGTAATAGCTGTGGTCATAGCCCTGCAGGAGCAACATGTACAGAAGAATAGTTATTAAGATATATTTGTGTGTGTTTGTGTGTACATCTCTGCATACAGAAATTGTAGTCTTAGTCAACTCAAAGTATTAGCACCCTTCAGGAGAATGGGCAAAATATGTTTAGTTCCCATGGATGGACAGTTAGCATGGGTAATATTGAAAACACCATTTTACTGACCGTGCTAGCATTTTCATTCTGTTTCCCAAAAGCCTCCCATCCACAATAAAACCGATGTTTTAGACTTTACTGAACTTTTTTTAAAGCACTCTGGAGAGCTACTCCAAAAGATGCAATTACAGATATTTAGAGCTGGCGATGCAGAGAGAAGGCTAAGACGACCAATCGAGGACTCTATTCACCCAAACCATGGCCTTTGGCAGGGTTAGTTCTCAGGAAAACACACGGTGTTTCAGGAGGAGCTACTTTCCACAAGCGATTAGGGCTCTGAATGGGTCCTCCAATCATGTCCACTCATGGACACACACTCACACACCCATCTGCATCTCCGAGAACCTGGACTGTTCTAACGCATCACTCATTCCATCACCACACACACACACACACACACCGATCAGGACCTCCATGATTCCTGGGCATTTGTGTACACAATGTGTACAGCACACATCAGACACACTTGCACACTGCAGTGTGCATTGTGTACTAGGATATTTATTGTTTATACATCCTGGTTATTTATGGGTGATTGGAATTCATCAGTATGGTCATGCGAGTACAAAAGAAACCTGCATTTCTAAAACTTTGTAAATCTGCTGGAAATTTTTTTGTCTTAAACATTCACACAACTTTACTAAAAGATCGATAAATGAGGCCCATCGTGCCAACAACTATAATGGTATGTAACCTGATTAGAAAATTGAGGGGGAAAAAAAATGGGCTGCATAAAACGAAAAGCCCCCGAACTTTAAATATGGGGGTGGATAAACGTTGCTTTGGGGCTGTTTCACAGCCAGGATATTTTCTCTGAAAACTTGGTGCCTCTGCCAGGAAAGTTCAGATTTATGATATACATAGTTACCGACCCCAAACAATTAAAAGAATTAAAAAGGAGGATGTTTGGTATGAAACTGTGATACTAAAAAATATTTTATTTAAAAAAAAAAAATAGTGATCAAACAAAACTATACATCATCCATGTTTAGACTTAATATTTCACATTTCATAAGTTGTTCATTTTTGCTTCTTTTCATGAAGGGTGCCAGTAATGTATAGTATAGTTGATGTGCGTTCCTTTACTCTTATGAGTGAAGCTGATTGATTGATTGATTGATTGCGCTCAGATCACCTCTCATTCTGATGTCGTTTCGTTTCATAAATCAGACGCACATCTGTTCATAAAACACTCCGGGCACTTGGATCTGCACTCGTTTCTGTGCAGCTTTGATGAACGAGAGCCAGTGTGTGTTTGTGTAACTGGCCAGCACACAAAATTCCTTTTTGTCATCAAATGGTGCAGCGACTGACCTGCTGAAGTCGAAACACAACGGGGATCTTCTTCTCGGAACAGGCGGCGATCAGGTTATCAGGAAGCAGCTGGCTGGCCGACAGAAACTGGTCATCACGGCCCTGGTCGATCAAAATATCCAATTCCGGACCCGAGTACGAGGCAGCCAATACCGTGGCATCATACGCCTGAAACAAAGACGACCGCATGAAGATTCAGTAAACGTGTACAACAGATCAGGCAACACTCGGCGTGTGTGTGTGTGTGCAACACGTGTTCCTGAATCAGCTTATTTGCATTTAGTCACACCCACAAAACTCCATAAAAGGTCATGCTCATACAGGGCTTGAATACTTAATGACTACTAAATGGTGAAAGAGAAAGCCCAAAGGCAGAAGTGCAAGTTATTGTGACTCATTTCTATGCCAATAAGAAATGTTTAGCCGTGTAACAGCACCTTAAAAAACATCAGTCTCTAGAGACAGATTACAGAAACGGTAAATGAGGTGCGAGTTTATTGGGGTGACGTGAAGACGGAGGAGGAGAAAAGGTGTACACTTTAGCCAGGTGATCGCGGGACACCGAGCGCGTCACACAAGAGAAGCTGTTATCTTAATAGCTTTCATTCTCCAGAAACAATAATAAGCTTTACACATCCTTTCCCTCATGAGCATGGCATGCATTTATTAGACTTCATTTATGGGTTTATTGGGTTTGTGCTCAGAGTCTTGCACAAAAAAAAAAATCTTATTAAACACCACTTCACCTATACCAACTGTTCTTTCTTTACCTCCCAGGTGGATTTTTCAGGTCCCAGGTAGCCGGAAAAAGCCTTTTGTCCCCAGGCACACTGCATTGGGTTACAGATTGGGGCAAAAGCAGAAACAGCCTATAAAAAAAAAAAAACAAACAAAAAAAAAAACACATTTTAAGAAGAGTTAAATCCATGTGTTACCATTCTCTGCTCCATTAGGCCCGATGAGAAGAACATTCACACAACCTTTTCATCGCAAAACTGCATTTTAAAAAAACAGCATCTTTATTTAAATGTGTTTAAAATAAGAAGCTTTTAGAAGACGGCTGTAGCTACGCTGGCCTGTCGAAGGCATCAGACCTCAGTGGCACAAATGCTGCCCAAAAAAAGCTAATGTCCGAGACATTTTTTCTGAGAACACGTTGGTAAAGTGACCTCACTAAAGCTCTTGTAGCTGAACTGAATGAACACACATCCCCACAGCCACGCTCCAACATCTAGTGGAAAGCCTTCTCAGAAGAGTGGAGCTCATTATAACAGCAGAGGAAGGAACTCCTGATTAATGCCCATGGTTATGGAAAGGGAGGTCCAACAAGCACATCAGGCTGTCATGGCCAGGTGTCCACATACTTTTGGCCATATACTGTATATATAAACGGAGGAATCTGTGGAATTCATTTTAAAGGCTCCCAGCTGCAAAAAAAGGTTTGAGGTCCCTTGTCATGTGGTATACTGTTGCAACACAGACACTGCTGATATGTTTAAACACCTGCCTTGTATTTCCCAGGATTCTTCAGTGCACAGATGAGAGCGCCGTGGCCACCCATAGAATGCCCCGAGATGGACGTCTTCTCTGGATCCACGGGGAAATTAGAGTTTATTAAACGTGGCAGCTGAGTGAGAGAAACAGAGAGAGAGAGAGAGAGAGAGAGAGAGAGAGAGAGAGAGAGAGAGACCAAATATTTACCGGAGATAAATGTGCTAATGCTAGCTAGGCTAGAGAATAATGGGGTTTGGGGGTTTGTACCCACCTCCTCGGTGACATAAGAGTACATGCGATAGTTGGTCTTCCATGGCTCCTGCGTGGCATCAACGTAGAAACCGGCTCCTGTTCCAAAATCCCAGCTTTCGTCTTCTCCTTCAATACTGCAGCCGCCTGACAGGACAGCGGGCCACGATTATCAGACTCTACGTTAACGTCGTGTAGAAACATTTGCGGATTTACGAATGTTGCGGAAACGCCAATGTTTTCCGTACTCGCATTTATTCAAAAAATAAACACAGTAGAAATGACTGGGTTTCATAAAATATTCTCGATGGTATTCCTAGTCCTTGACCTCGACATATGTCATTATATAGATATATATATATACACAGAGAGAGAGAGAGAAATTCTTGCTGCTTTGGACAATTTCCAAATAAATCGGTTCATATCCAGCTTGATATGTGAGGCCTAATGTGTGTAAAAGTGTGTGTGTGTTTTGTGCGTATGGGCAAATCTCCCTTTCACTCACGTGGGCTTGTATCCGGGGCGACAATGATGATGCCATGCTCGGAAGCGGCCCGTTGGCATCCTGCTTTGGTGATGAAATTCTGCTCCGTGCATGTTAGCCCTGTCCCACAGAAACACATCCATGCATACTGTCTTACAATCTAGACAACCCAGTTAATTACACCAATTACAACTTACAATCCAGTCCGTTAAAGCTATTTCTAAATATAAATATTACCAAAAAAAAAAACTTATAGATCATTTAAGTTTTGTTTAAAAAAATAATAATAATGTGGGGACATGTGGACGTTTTAAAGAATAAGATACCGGAGAGCCAGTACAGCACAGGGCATTTTCCACTTTCAGCCTTAGGAGGAAGGTAGATGGCAAATTTCATCTTGCACTTTAGTTCAGAGCTAAAAAAAAAAGAAAGAAAGAAAGAAAAAAAGAAATGAACATGGTGAAGCTGCAGCACAAATGATTAGATTGTGTTTTCCATATCAGTCCCTGGCTATGTCTCAGTATCTGGTCATCTGTCTACTTACACAGTATTTTAAGTCTTTAAGAGTAACCTGATGGCTGTTCCATTCCTAATAATCGCACAAAGCGACATGACAGCAATTTATAATAGCACGGTATTTTAGCCAGTGTCTTCCTGCCCTTGATACCATGGAAAAATCCCAGCAACTAAGCCAAGGCCAACTTGTGAACCTCCAAAACTCCCCACGAGCATCAGTTCAAACAGCCGTATGCAAATATAAAAATCAGGGAATGCACGTCATCACCAGGACAAAGACTGGAGGAGTGTTCATTGGTGAGATGAAACCAAAAAAAAACCCTGTTTGGTCATAATGATCAGCTCTGTGGACTGAAAGACTGATCTTCAACCATCAGGTTTGGGTGAATCTGTGCCCATGATAGCCTCAGATGCCTGTTCTTGGCTGACAGGAGAGGAGCCCAATGTGCTGTTGTAGCTCATCCACCTCAAGCGTCGGTGTTTTGTGCATGCTGAGATGCTTTTCTGCTCACCACGGATGTAAAGAGTGATTATACGAGTTATTATATACTTCCTGGAAGCTCAAACCAATCCAATTTTCCTCTGACCTCTCTCATCAATGACACGTTTCCCACCCACAGAACTGTCACTTATACAAAGTTTTTTGTTTGTTTTTCGCACCATTCTGTGTAAACTCTACAGACTGTGTGTGTGTGTGTGTGTGTGTGTGAAAATCCCAGATCATCAGCGGTTTCTGAAAAACCAACAATCATGCCAGGATCAAAAAAGTAGGTTTTAAAAAAAATCTGTGCTAAATTCTTTACATATAGAAGAAAGATTTAGTCCATAGAAAGATTTTTTTTTTTACCTGTCATGCTCGAACACCTTCTGGTATCCACCACAGCACTTGTTGGATGACACCTGCGTTAAGGCCATGGCTTGCTTCAATCAAAAACAAACACACATTTATAAGAAAATAAACAGCTTTTGTTTATGAAGTTTTATTTTTCTTTTACTCCTTCAGCATACAAGTTCATGCAAACATAGTAATCACTGAGACTGGTTTCAGCTGTGCTGTGCTTAAAAGAGCACACAGCTGCAAAAATAGTCTGCTGCTGCTGCACCCTTATTGCACTATCTAGTGCACTACCAGCGAGGCGGAAGCACGGACCGGAAGTCAGCGCTCTGCTCCCTGCCTAGTGCGCGTGTGTAGGGACCGAGGAGCTGTTCGGGACACCGCCGCAAAGTTACAAGCTAGCACACGGACCAGCACACAACAGGTTTAGATAAACCGAACTGGAGAAAATATCAAAACAAAACAAACTAAGATATGAAAATTAAGCCAAATTCCAATGGTTACATGCAGCTGCAGGAATTTAAATAATAAAAATCACTCTTTATAGCTCGTGCTAGCTTGCTACAGCACTTAGCGTGCGGCAATAAATGACGCTTTAGATCAAATATTAACGCTAATCACACCTTTGTGGTGTTGTTGTTGTTGTTGTTAATAAAGCCCTGAATAGAGCAGGCTCTTCACTGCTTCAGCTCTTCTTCGCTGGTGTCAGCGAGGTTCAGAGGTCGCCGCTGACGTCATGACGTCGCGACACGGTGCGTTTGCGTCACCGTCACGCAGCCGCCATGTTCAAGAGGGTTTATTATTATTTTTATTTTTATTATTATTTCTTTTTTAAAATAACTTTATTGAAAGTCAGACAAGTATACAACAAGTGAAAGTGTCAGGGGATCAGCAGATGAAAAATAAAGTAATAAGAAAATAAACCAAATGAATAATAATAAAGCTAATAAAGAGTAACACAAATATCTTGTAAAGCTATAATTTTAACAGCTTTTTTTGTTAGAACACTCAGAGATTGAAGAAACGTATTGTTTGGGATTTAGTGACCGCTCTAAAAAGTTTCTTTAGTGGTGAATTTTGATTTATGAATGTAAAATTTGGTTAAAATAATAATCAGATTGATCAGAGAAACTTGAGAGCTGATGTTTCTGTCATAGTCAGTGAAACCAGACAATACACTTCTCCAAAGTAACAAAAATTTAGGATCGATATGATCAGTGATAAAGCGGGTTAATTTACTCCAGAGTTGCTTTGTATTGGGTCAAAACCAAAATAGATGTACTAGCATTTCTCTAGATTTCCACAGAAGTACAATTTACATCAAAGTCTTTCTTAAGTTTCTGTAGGTGACGGTTAGTTGGATCTTTTTTGACTTTGTTAGCCAAGAAAAACTTTTGTGGCAATAGTCAAACTCGATCCCATCGATTTCTCCAACAAAACTGGACCAATATTTACATTTATGGCATTTGACAGACGCCCTTATCCAGAGTGACTTACAATTATCTCATTTATACAACTGAGGGTTAAGGGCCTCGCTCAAGGGCCCAGCAATGGCAGCTTGGTGATGCTGGGATTTGAGCCCAAAAGCTTAATCACTAAGCTACCACTTCCCTTATACTTATCACTCCCAATATGACAAGGAAGAAGGTGAAGAAGGTGTGCAGATGACGTCTTGTTGAAAAAGTTGCCTTATTATTATTAGTATTACTATGCATTGAAAAACAAGTTTTGCCAACATTCGTTTCAGTTACATCAACCAATATAGGGTGATTACCATTTGCCTTCAAATCTTTAAAAAGTGAAATAACACCTGAGGGGACAGCGTCAGCACAATTATAGAGCATAATTCCAAGAATTGACTTAACAATATAACGTTATTATTAAACCACTGTTGAAAAAAGTGATTTATTTTTATACAAAGCATATCTATTATTCCAAATATAAAATCTATAAGGACTAAAGTTGTGACTGTAGATAAGAGACCAGGCCAGTAACATTTTCTATGGAATGATGAGAGTTTGAGGGGAATTTTATCAATATTATAATTACATAGCAACAAAAAAAAAATTGAGAGCACCAACAGAGGAAACGACATGACGGGGAATACGATTCCACAAGGAAGCTGGACACCTAAAGTGTAAAGCCTTTGAGGGCAAAATCCTACCTCTTAAAGACAAATCTTGCAAAAGCCATTGATTGAATTTCTTTTTTGTTTTTGCAGTGACAAAGACATCTCTGGGACTCATTTTTATCCACAGTGACACCTAAACAAGTAACAGATTCCTTTAAAGGAATATTGCAAATTGAGTCAACAATTGATTGCACTCATTGATAGCTAACAATTCACATTTTTAAGGTTTAAACGAAGACCAGAGGCATTAGTAAACACTCCTAAAATACTGATAGCTAGAGGAACTTGAGAGCTGTCCTTCAGAAAAAAGGTTGTATCATCAGCCAGCTGACTGATAATTATAGATTTGACAGCGACGGTAATGCCCTGCTTGATAGAACTATTGGCATTATTGTAAAGGGTTTTAATGGCATTACAGAAGTAAAGAAAAAGAAGTATTCTGAAGCCAAATTTCCTTAGTGAATGGTAAAGAAAATTATGTTCAATCATGTCATAGGCTTTGAAAAAATCTAAGAAAAATATAAAACCATGGAATTAAATGCGAATAATCAAGTAAATCTAAAACTAGTCTAATATTGTTAGAAATATGCCTCTTATGCATGCACCCTGATTGCACTTCATCAACTACAGAATCCAATACTACTTTAATTCTTTTCACAAGCATAAGAATTTCACAAAATGTTATAATCATTATTTAACAGGCAAATAGGGCGCCAGTTATCAATAGAGAGTGGGTCTTTGTGGGGTTTTGGAATTAGTATAATTAAACCTTGAGTCATACTCCGAGGTAAGGTACTGGCTGAAAAGCTCTTATTAAACACTTCAAGGTAAAAAAAAAAAAAAGGTGAGAAAATAATTTACTAAATTCAGAGCATAAACCATCTGTTCCAGGAGATTTGTTATTCTTCAGCAGTTCTATACAACTACAGCTCTCTGTTTCAGATAAAACACGACCACACAAGATCTCTTTCTGATTCATCAAGTTGAGGTGTGTTCTCTAATGAATTCAACAAAGTGTTATTTTCAGCGTATTCTGATGTAGATAATTTCTTATAAAAGGTGGAGCAAAAGTTGGATATAAGTTTTGGGTCATCAGCTATCACATTGTCAATTTTTAATTGCTCATTATTGTTTAGCTTTACATGATATTTTTCTAATTTAAAACAAATAGTTCTGTTCTCCTTCTTCTAACCATCATCTGAGAGAACAAAGAAATATTTGCAATAATGTTTTGTTCCTCTATCTTTCTAGTTTTGGCTAGATTACTTCCAAACTTCCTTAAGTATTTTGCTGACTCTTATTTAAACAACTCCCGATTTAAGCAGTATTCATTTTCCATTTTGGCTTTACTAAAGAAACGTGATATTGACCGAGAGATTTCAGTTTTCACTTCTTCATATTTAAGAAGAGAGTTGTTCAATTTCAATTTCCAGTAATTTGCTTTGTTATATCCATTATCTGAAGAGGGTAAATTAATGGAAATGTAAACAGCTTTATGATCACTCAAAGGACAGGGAAGAATGTTAACTGAGACATCTTGTTCTTTAGTACTTTTGGAAACTAGACAATAGTCTAAATGAGAGAGAGCCTCATATTATCTTTGTTACGCCAAGTGAACAGGACCACATCTGGGAATTTAACTGTCTGTATGTCTATTAAATCAAATCTTTCCATAAAATGCTTAAGGTATACAGTCCTGATGTTATTGCAAGCAGGTGGCTAATTTGTCTAATATAGGATTCAAAATTATAATTAAATTAAAGTCCCCTCCAGTCAATATATGGGAATTTGGAAATTTGACTAACCAAAGCTTAAGTTTGTTTTCTATATCTGTGAATAATTGAAGGTTTTCTAAACTACTGTTATACCTATACACATTAAAGATGATGAAAATAATTTGACAAATAAAATGCCCAATTAGA
>JAKKZN010000005.1:1029682-1040217 GCA_033441825.1 Pangasius elongatus
AATTTAACCTGGATGGTCCTGATGACTTCCAACGATACTGGCATGACAAGGAGATCCCACTGGAGATGTTTTCTACGTGGCATGACCTGGATGTAGTTGTGAAACATCTGCGACAAAAAAATGGAAAAAAAAAAGCACTTATACTTACACTATAACATACAATATTTTATTCAATTTACTTTAATGGTAATTATTACAATTACAAAATTATAGAATACCTTGAAGGGGGTGTAGCACACTGGGCAGTGAGGATATAACTGATGCAGCCTATTAAACCACCTGAATTAAAGCTGAAAGTCAACACTTCAGTCACATCTGGATTGCTTCATTTCAAATCCATTGTGGTGGTGTAAAGAGACAAAATTCCGAAAATTGTGTCACCGTCCAAATACTTATGGACCTGACTGTATATGCTCCCTCTGGGTACAATTGTCCATAAATGTGGTATTAACTTCCACTGTTATGCTGCTGACACAGTTACATGTTTCAGCAAAGCCAGATGAGTGACACCGGCTTCATAAACTAAAGGACATCAGAAACTGGATGCTTCCTTACTTCCTTCAGCTTAACTCCGACAAGACAGAAGTACTTCTACTAGGACCACAGGCAGCTAGAAGCAAGCTTTTGGCATGTTTCATCATGTGCAGCAGTAGAAGACCTAGGTGTGATTATTGACTCCAGTCGTTCATTTCAAGCTCATGTAGATAATATTACTAGGATAGCCTTCTTTCATTTCAGAAATGTTGATAAGATGCAAGCTAAGGCTTTTTCTCTTACAAAGCCCCACAGTTTTGGAACAGCCTTCCAGTTAGTGTCTGAAAACAGACAACTCTGGCAGGACCTGAACCCACAAGCTTTTAATGAAGTCACCCTCCTGCATACAACAGAACCCTTGATTGTATGGTATTTCAGCAAAGGTACAGCTCTTGCATTAGGCACTGCTGGGATTCGAACCCAGGATCTCCTGTTTACTAGACAGGCGCTTTAACCAACTAAGCCACAGCGCCCCGAGCGCCCTACAGGGCAGTCTTCAACAGCCCATGCTTTTGAAACTTGCAGTTGAAAGCAACATGCAAACAACTGTTGACAGCAATTGCTCTGAGGGTACTCAGCATAAGTTTCTAATCTTTGCTAATCAGAATGCTAGTCTGGGGTTTGCATGTGTGAGCACAAATTGCGGCATGAATCCATTTCATGAGTATTTGTAGGAACTTAAATTTAGGAAAAGGCTTCGTTTTGGCCAAATAAGCAGAGACAACAATATTGTTTCTACCCGGGACAATTCTAAACAGAATTATTGTTTAATTACAGAAGTAGTGTGTTTGCATTTTTTCCAAACAAGAAGACCTTTGATCATCCCATAAGTCAGTAAGATTCACTCACAATAGGAACTTTGAACACTAGATTAGCACAGTACAGGTATCATTTGGCAAGCATCAAACATTCCAAAGTTAATCCTCACGACCTGCAGAAGCCATTTGCAATTTCAACCAAGATTTGGCTCTTCCACCCAAGCAGTGAAACACAGCAAGCACAATGCCCAAACAGGGACTTGAACCCTGGACCCTCAAATTAAAATTCTGATGCTCTACTGACTGAGCTGTACGGGCTCGTTTGCATATGTTCTTCTATTCTCAAAACAGGTCGGGCACGCACATTCAACATTTCCAATAAAATTTGTCCTCTGCACTGGATCAGAGAGGGCTAATCCCATCTAGATCTTGTGGCTTTCTACAATTTATTGATACAGCTTTCTTATGAAATGGACACCAGGGTGTTTGTCACTCTAAATTCTTATTTTGGAAGGCTTCAAGGAATGTCTTGCTTGTCATGGTATGGGAATCATTTGAAAAGCATAAGCATTTTCAACCGAGCTTGTGGGCACAAATTTTAACTTAAAACAATCATCTGCTCTGAATCGGAGTAGGCAACAAGGAACAGACAGGATTCAACTAGCTGGCAAGTTCAACTAGCTGATCTGTCTCTACATTTTTTTTGCAATTGTCTGTATTCTGCGTGCTGTTCCTTGAGCCTGTCTTGTGTGATTTCCTATAGGGACATTGATGAATGGGCTTTGGGCTCCAAGATCCAGATGGGATTAGCCCTCTCTGAGGACAAGTTTCACTGGAACTGTCGAATGTGTGTCCACAAGCCCGACCTGTTTTGAGGATAGAAGAAAGGACAGGCTGGGACCTGGATAGCTCTAGCAAAGTCGGTAGAGCATCGGACTTTTAATCTGAGGGTCTGCAGTCCAAGTCTCTCTTCAGGTGTTGTGGTTGGTGTGTTTAACTTCTTGGCTGGAAAAGCCAAATCTTTGTTGAAATTGCTGATGGCTTCCAAAGGCTGTGAGGATTAGCCTTCTCTGATCTGGAGGACAAACTTTGGAATATCAGATGCTTTCCAAATGATACCCACACTGTGCCAATCTAGACTTCAGAGTGACTGTTGCAAGGATGAGTTATGCTAGTGAAGTTTACTGAGTGATGGGATGGTCAAAAGTCTTCTTGTTTGGAAAAAATGCAAACACACTACTATAATAGAAGGGATTTATTTATAATTGCACTATCTGTTGTTCCTGAGCCTGGTTCCTCTCAAGGTTTCGTCCTTATATTGTCTCATGGAGTTTTTCCTTGCCACCATCACAACCTTTCATCAATAATTTGGCAGGATAGACTGAGGAAGAGAAACAATGGCATCCCTTTCCTTATCTCTCCTAGAGAAGGGCCCTTTGAAGATAATAATCTAAACTCAGCTCAGTGATTTAAACTTAAATTCACATATTAACTCGGTGGGAATAGATGGGGTTCCTGTCACCTGTCCTAAAACATTTTTGCTCACAACCACTAGTCCAGACGATCCACAAATTCTTTTTTATCACAGATTTGTTGTCACTCCTTCCTCACCATTCAATCTGTTGGGTCATGATGTTTTGGCTAAGTTGAACTGTTGTTTATCTTTTGAAGGAGGACATCTCGTTCTCAGTACTCCACCTAATCTCCGTTTTTCTTTTCCGTCGTGTGTGTCTGAGGCCTGCAGCAATCTCATCATACCCACCGAGCTTTCTGAGGTTCCGTCCAAACTGTGGGCTGTGCACTCCAATGAAGTAGGCCATGTGCAGGTAACATCGTATGTTACTAACCTCCATTCATCAACCCCTGTGTATTGTAAACAATATCCTCTTTCTGTCATCACTCTTCCTGTCAGAGGGCTGTTCTCTTCTGCAATACACAGATGACATTCTGCTTTCAAGGAAAGACACAGATTGCTGCAGAAGAGGTTCCCTTGTCCTCCTCATATACCTGGCCCACTGTGGTTTTAAGGCCTCACTCTCTAAATTCCAATTCTGTCAGCCTCGGCTGCAGTATCTGGGGCTTCTCATCTCTCAAGGTCAAACCCTCATCTGATCATCTGAGAGTCATACTGGAGGTCCATCCACCCAAAACAAAGAAAGGTATTATTCTGTCCTCTGCATGTGTGTGCATTGAGCATGCATATACAGATAGCCAAACATTGTAAAGAGATGAGGAGGCTTCAATGACCACTCAGATGATTAAGTAAATTTTCTCTTTACTTGACTTTGGTGAGTGCAATCAAGTTGCTTCTCTCAATCTCTGTTACATTCTTTGTGAAACTGCAAAATAAATACAAAAATGCTTATTTTACATATAAACAAACAAAATACACATACTTGTTATGCAATGTTTACATTGACATAGCTAAATTATGGTAGTTATGTTATCACATGGAGATCTTTTGAATGTCTGCATAATGCACACGAAACCATTATCATGCTTTCAATATATATAAATATTAACAAGATACAGACACAAAGCATATAAAACAACAAATATAAATTATAAACTTATAAGCAAAGCTTCTCCAGGGCATTACACAATGGATTGAGAACAGATGAAAAGAGCACACAATCTCTCTGCTGTGAAATGGCTGCTGTGCTTTTTGTGCTTGAAAGCATAACAAATAAAGTTTAATTGACCGGTAATTTGCCTTAACCTATGACGAACAGCGCCCTCCAGAGGGGAGGAAGGGATAATGTTAGACATGGCATTATAGGTATGCTAAGTTTTCTGGGACTGATTAATTAGTGCTACCAGGACATACCTGGCTGTTGCGTCAGCGCTGCCTCAAAGAAATGCCTGATGATATATAATGGACTTAGGAAATGATGAACTCTTTCTGTTATCTCAAATAATCTCTGAGCTCTGCTCCAGCTCTAGGTCTACCTGACTAAAATGCTCCGTTTCACCTCTATGTCAACGAGGATGGGGGTACAGCCGCGGGAGTCTTGGCCCAAGAGCATGGCGGTGGTTAACTTCCAGTAGCCTACCTTTCTAAATCTCTCGACCCTGTGGTCCAAGGTATGCACACGTGTTTGCATTCGGTTGCTACTTCTGCCCTACTGGTCTCAGATACTGAAAGATCCGAGATCTTTCTCAGATCTGAGGGCAACTTTATGTGACAATACCACTTTATGTGATTAAGTAGTCTGTTCTTTGCCTAATTTTGTACACAAAGCTGACTCCATTTCCTTTCAGCTCAAGCTGCTGAACTTGCAGCTCTGACAAGGGCATGCTGTCTCTTTAAAGATCAAGTGGTAACTATTTATACTGATTTGCGATATGTTTTTGGTGTAGCTCACGAATTTTGGTAAGATTTAGTACGCAGATGGTAAGCCCATTTCACATGCCACGCTGGTTTCTGACCTTTCTGAATGCCTCAGTGTTACCTAAATACCTAACAATTGTTAAGGTCAAGGGTCAAGGAGATTCTGAAACAGCTTGTGGTAATTCCCTAGCTGATGAAGTATCTAAATGGGCAGCCAAAGAGGGTACATCCTCACCTTTTGTGCACAATACAGACAGCGTTTTCTCTTTTTACCCACATTTTGACCCCATTAGATATTGACATCTTTTTTACGATCACAGCCTACCAAACAGGTTCTTTCGTTTTGGTCATCTGAGAACTGCTCGCCTTCAGATGAGGACGGACTCATTAGTTGCCCTCAAGGCCGCATTGCGCTCCCCTGTTCTGTCTTGCCATTTCTCATGCACCATTTTCATGGTATTTCAGGTCACACGAAGGGGGGTGATTAATTACATCAACAAACAATTTTGTATTCTCAATGTCCATAAAACTGCTAAATTACTACTTGATGCATGTTAACTTTGTGCTAGGGCTAACATTCAGGGTAAAACCACCAAACATGACGCATTACCTCCTCCACAAGCTCTATTTCAAGCTCTACAGATTGACTTCACAACATGCCACCTGTAAGAAATCTAAAATATTTAATGGTTATTGTCGATAAGTTCCCAAAGCCTTCCCCTGTGTAAAAGAGAACGCAAGCACTGTCGTTAAAATCTTGGCAAAGGAAATCATACCTAGGTATGGTATCCCACAATCAGTTGACAGTGATAACAGTATGCTTTTCACATCCAAAGTGACTCAGAAACTCTGTAAATGGGATAGTAGAAAGAAAGAATAGAACCAGAATAGACAGACTCACCAAAGTGTTATTACAAACGAACGGCCAAAACTGGGTGGATCTCCTGCCCTCAGTTCTTTGTGAGATTCACATGACAAAATCACAATTATTTCCCTTTGAGATAATTATGGGCCGGCCTGTTCCAACCCCTTGGACTAAATGTAATCCTGGTTTTTCGTATTTTCAGGCGACCTGGAAGTGATTGTTGTCAATTACACTCAAGCACTGACTGACAAATTGAACAGTGTGCATGGTAATGTCTCTTCCTCTCTCCCTCTACCAACAGATTCACCGACTCACACTTTTTTCCCAGGTGATGCTGTATTGGTAAAAAAACTCAATCCCAAGAAAGTTTGGGAAGCATGGGAATGATGTGCTATTGGACAATTCTCATGTATTCATTGTCCCAGAAAGGCTGAGCGACACATATCTCTGTTCTAAAGGTAGTAACCAGTCTCTTGGCAACTCTGAGTGCAAAACTCACGTAGACGTGATAGCCCCGGAAGAGGGCTCGGACCCATCCTGCTTTATTGATGAATTTATGAAGTGTTTTCCTCCTTCTTCTCGCAGTCTTCTCACAGGCTTTAATAAATGTCCCCTAGGTTTTATGACCTCAACCAATACCGTCTTGTTGGTATGTGGCAATAAGGCCTATACTGACATACCTCGCTACTGGAACTGGACGGGGTGCTGTTATACTGCCTTTTTGTCCCTAGTGTTTCTGTTCATACATGTAGCCCATGGCACATCACTAACCCTTGTTTGTCTCAGCACCACCTTAAGCGCAGCTTCCCCTGGCACTCTGAGGGGTTTACTTTAACTGACCCTTGTACTACTCCAGGATCTAATATTGACTGGTCACTATTCCTCAGCGGAATGACACTGAACAGGCTCTGAAACTAATCAGTGATGAAATGAAGGCTATTACAGAAGTTGTTATTTAGAATAGGCTTGCATTAGATCTCCTGACTGCAGTGCATGGAGGTGTGGCCACAGGCCCGACCTGTTCTGAGGTTAGAAGAACATAAGTAGTAGGGCCTGGTTAGCTTTAGCTCACTTGGTAACGCTTCAGACTTTTAATATGAGGGTCCAGGTTTCATGTCCCTGTTTGGGTGTTCTGCTTGCTGTGTTTGACTTCTTGGATGGAAAAGCCAAATCTTGGTAAAATTGCTGACAGTTTCCAAATGCTCTGAGTATTAGCCTTCCCTGACATGGAGAACCAACCTTGGAATATCTGGTGTTTTCCAGATGATACCTATACTGTGCCAATCTAGACTTCAGAGTGACTGCTTTGAGTATGAGTTATGCTGGTGAAGTGTACTGAGTGATGGGATGACCAAAAGTCTTCTTGTCTGAAAAAATGAAAACTTGCTATTTAAACAGACAATTCTAAGGATCAGACATTCTTAACCCAGGACAGTGTTTGACAGGTCCACGGAAATTCTGAAAATGTTACCTTTTAGCATGAGGCCAACAAAGACATGGATGGTCATCATAAAGATTTGAGTCCATATGAATGTCTCCTCATAAAAAGCCACCAACACACATGCAAGAGCAAGTTTCATGACCCCGACGTGATTTGAACATGCAACCTTCAGCTTTGGAGTCATACACGCTACCGTTGTGCCACGAGGTCACAATTTTCGGAAACCCGGAGCTTCATCAGCTTGATCTGGGTGGTGGTTTATTAGATGTTTGGAGAGCCCAAAGCCCATTCATCAATGTCCCTATAGGAAATCGCGCAAGACAGGCTCAAGGCAGGCTCAAGGAACAGCACGTTTTGAGGATAGAAGAAGCTGCGCGAAAGAGCCCGTGTAGCTCAGTCGGTAGAGCATCAGACTTTTAATCTGAGGGTCCAGGGTTCAAGTCCCTGCTCGGGCATTGTGCTTGCTGTGTTTCACTCCTGGGGTGGAAGAGCCAAATCTTGGTTGAATTTGCGAATGGCTTCTGGAGGTTGCGAGGGTTAACTTTGGAATATTTGATGCTTGCCAAATGATACCTGTACTGTGCTCATCTAGTGTTCAAACAAGCTATTTAAAAATATTCATTACAGACACTGGATACAACAGTTTGTGTAAGCAGATCAACATGATCCTCAAAGCAAATCACACAGAGATTGAGGTTATTCCAGCTGTTCTGTGCGTAATCAAACTATGACAATTTAAGGATATGCTCAATAACAAAAGCTGATGGAACTGAATAGTTTTCTACAGTCTCAACTGAGTTCAAGGAGCAGTAATGAGCTTTTCCAAGAGCTGATGAGCACCAGGCAGCGTGAGCATGAAACCCTGCAGCACTCTCTGTATCGGGTCATAAGACTCAAATAAAAGGTCATTTTTGCTTCAAAACAGAGCAGCATGGAAGTTCCAAGTGTATTCCTGCATAAAGGCCTTCTGCCAAAATATAGTGACATCCAAAGTGAACTGAAACCTCTTCATTCTGAATCAGATGACCAGAATCTCAACGAGGAAAGTAAACGTCAACGCAGACTAGGTCACACCACACACCACGCAACTGGACCTTCATGTCACTGTCTTTCAAATGCTAAATAACTTTCACATGCTTCAAGCAGATCAACCCGTACAAGAAGAGGAAGACCGTACAGGTGTCCCTAGTGGTTCACATCCCCTTTCTGGTGGGAAGCATAGCCCTTGAACGAACTATGCTTGGGTTCAATGTCACCGAACATCTGATTAGTGGACAGACAAGGAACAAAGAACCTGTCTACTATCACTTGACTGCTTATTGGAGCAATGGAAATAGAAGATGACCAAGCAAGTGAAATTGTGAACTTCATACAGACACAAAGCCCACGTAATGTCCCTGGGACCACTGTCAAAGTCAGGACAGGTCGCACATGACAAATGCAAAGTGCCTGTAGGATCTGACCTGTCAGACTGAGTTATCCTGTATGAATCCAACCAAGAAAACNTTGGGTGATGGTCTATTAGAAGTTTGGAGAGCCCAAAGCCCATTCATTAATGTTGCTATAGGAAATCACACAAGACAGGCTGTTATCCTGCCTTGAGGTACAGCACTTGGAATACAGACAATTGCAAAAACAAAAAAAAAAAAGTAGAAACAGACCAGGTAGTCAGAAATATCTAGGGTGGAAGTCAACACTGAGCAACAAGGAGCAGACAGGATTAGCCTTCTCCGATCCAGAGCAGAGGATCAATTTAATCAGAGGAAACGGTTGAAAATTTGTGCCCACAAGCTTGGTTGAAAATGCTCACGCTTTTCAAATGATTCCCATACCATGACAAGCAAGGCATTCCTTGAAGCCTGCCAAGATTAGACTTTAGAATGACAAACACCCTGGTGTCCATTTCATAAGAAAGCTGCATCAATAAATTGTAGAAAGCCACAAGATCCAGATGGGATTAGCCCTCTCTGATCCAGTGCAGAGGACAAATTTTATTGGAACTGTTGAACGTGTGTTCCCCAACCTGTTTTGAGGGTAGAAGAACGCAGGCGTTAGGGCCCGGATAGCTCAGTCGGTAGAGCATCAGACTTTTAATCTGAGGGTCCAGGGTTCAAGTCCCTGTTCGGGCGTTGCGCTAGCTTTGTTTGATTCCTTGGGTGGAAGAGCCAGGTCTTGGTTGAGATTGCAGACAGCTTCCAAAGGCTGTGAGGATTAGCCTTCTCTGTTCCGGAGGACAATCTTTGGAATATCCGACGCTTTCCAAATGATACCCGTACTGTGCCAATCTAAACTTCAGAGTGACTGTTGTGAGGATGATCAAAAGTCTTAAACAGACAACTCGATGGTTCAGGCATTCTTAATCCAAGACACTGTTTGACAGGTCCACTGAAACTTGCATTGTGAAAAGTGCTTTCAGGCAAATTTTTTTCAGCAAGCACGATGGACAAACTTTGGAAACATATTACAGTAGGTTGCTAAGTTACTACTGGAAATTAGGTGAAAGCATTGTGACCTGAGCAATATTACTTTTTAGCATGAGGCCAACAAAGACATGGATGGTCGTCATAGAGATTTGAGTCCATATGAATGTCTCCTCATAAAAAGCCGCCAACACCAACGCGCATGCAAGCGAGCAAGTTTCATGACCCCGACGTGATTTGAACACGCAACCTTCTGATCTGGAGTCAGACGCGCTACCGTTGCGCCACGAGGTCCCGCCTGAGACTTCACATGGCATGAGGGCACAGAGTTGACAGTGCATTGTTTCTCAGTGAGGTGATAAATAGATAATATAGATAAATAGATAATAGATGCATTGAGACTCAGAGACAAGTGGTGGACTATAACTGTTTCGACTAGATTCTGACATCTGGGCTAGAACCTTTTCAAAGGACAAGCCACAAGCTCTTTAATTGCATACCTGGCTGGATTCCCCTCCCCAAGATATTAAGGGAGATTTTCAAGATCATTCGGCAGTTCTCACTACAGAGTGTGAGTGTGAAGCGTGGACAACTTGTACCTGAAGCTCAACTTAAATACTAGACAGCCTGTGCGGTAGGACTCAGGTTCAAAATTCTCTTGGTTAACTTCCCACATTTATCATTTATATGAGTCCTTTGTGTCAATAAGCGTGACAGATGAGGCTTCCTGCGCTGGCGGGGCTCTGTGGCGCAATGGATAGCGCATTGGACTTCTAGGCTCAGTGTTAGAGCTATTCAAAGGTTGTGGGTTCGAGTCCCACCAGAGTCGTTTGCTCCTCTCTGTTTGTTGCGTGTTAGTCTCTTCTATACCAGCCAGGGCATCTGAGAAGAACTCCATGGTGAGGAATCCTGTCCTGGCAGGACTATTCCCTAGTTGTCATCTTAAATGGAATGCTTCATTGTCCCTGGTAGAAACAATATTGTTGTTTCGGCTTATTTGGCCAAAATGAAGTCTTTTCCTAAATTTAAGTTCCTACAAATACTCGTGACATGGATTCATGCCGCGAATTTGTGCTCACACATGCAAACCCCAGACTAGCATTCTGATGAGCAAAGATTAGAAACTTATGCTGAGTACCCTCAGAGCAATTGCTGTCAACAGTTGTTTGCATGTTGCTTTCAACTG
>JAKKZN010000005.1:1043498-1054044 GCA_033441825.1 Pangasius elongatus
GAACAGCCTGTTTGAGTTTAAATGCAGTTTTCAATAAATTGCCAATCTCTGTTTTTTTGTCTCTTGCTCCTTTTTCTCCTTTTGACATTTTGAAGCAGTTCTTACAACCTGGTTATGATCCACCAGTGCGAAATGCGAATACTTGCAATGTTTCCCCTGGTCTTAAGATTTTGTTCAGGAGTGTGTGTGTGTGTATATATATATATATACACATACACACAGGGTGTTTGCACATCAACAAAGTATAGTTAGAACATAGACAAAGTATAGTTAGTAGAAAATAGGGAAAAATCATCATATATCCTGGTGAAAACTTGCACATTAACTTGAACTAAGAAACAATTAATCTACAAACATTCCAAATAGGACATAGTCTTATCTTTAAAAAAACAAAAAGCACAACCTAGTGCCCAATTCTTATGAGGTTACATAGAACACTAGAGTGCAGCTAGATGGACATAACGCTTAAGATTTTTTTATGATCGGCTGATGCTAACCCCAACAAATGCCTTTCAGAACTCTGACTGGTCAGTGGCAGCCATGTTTTTTTTTTTGTTTTTTTTTTTTAAACCAACGACAGTATACAACAAACTAGCATACAGAATTTCAGCTGAAATCAGACAAGTATTTCCACACAAATTTGAATGTTATAATGCCCCTATTGAGAGACATGCATCAAAATTGGAAGGAACCTAAACACTATATAGTGTATGTTTATCAAATTTGGTGTCAGTAGGAAGAAGCAACACTTCACAGTCAAATTTGGAACCGAACAGCATCCATTTGATAATTTTTGTCATGCTCAGCCTGTCACAGCAAAAACAGGAGGCGGATTCATTTGCGAGTAAAGATGAAGTTTTTAATGAGATTGCGGGTAAAGACAGGCTGAGCTGACAGTGGAGGAAGACATGGGTGCAGCGGTGGCAGGCATCCTAGGCGGCACTCGGCTGCAGTGAGGGAATAAACAGTCCAAGAGATCCAGCTGGGTAAACAGTAATTCACCAGAGTACATAGAAACAGAGCAACCACGGAACTGTGGAGACACAGACATGAAAACAACAAACTGACAAAGACAGAGCAAACGCTAAGGTTTAAATAGAGCCGGTAAAAAAAAAAGGGTTCAATTTGGATACATGGAACGCGGGATCGATTCTCCATCTGGAGGAAGTTTGAGGCGGACTGCCACTGGGCTAAGGATCTTAGTGACAATGAATGGGCCAATGAATTTGGGAGCCAACTTACTCGAAATGGAGCAAAGCGGAATATTCTTACTGGACAGCAACACTTTTTGACCAACAACGTAGATGGAAGGCTTCGACTGGTGGCGGTCAGCCTGAGCCTTGGTGCATGCCCCCACCCGAAGAAGTGTCTGACAAACAGTTCTCCAGGTGCGACGGCACTTCTGGACGAACGCGTGGACAGAGGGGACCATGACTTCAGATTCCAGGCTTGGAAAAATGGGTGGCTGGTACCCTAAGCTACTCTCAAATGTAGAAAGGCCTGTGGACGACACTGGCAATGAATTGTGTGCGTACTCCACCCAAGGAAGTTGTTGGCTCCAAGAGGATTTGGGAAAGGGATAAAATGGGCCACTTTCAAGAACCGGTCCGCCACGGTCAAAACCACCGTGTTACCCTGGGACGGAGGAAGCTCGGAAACAAAATCTAGCGCTTTGTGGGACCAGGGTCTAGAAGGGACAGACAGCGGTTGAAGGAGACCCTCTGGGGGACGATTGGAAGTCTTACAACTAGCACAGACCGAGCAAGCCAAAACAAATTCCCAAATGTCACGAGCCATCGATGGCCACCAGAACCATTGTTTGATCAAAAAGGCAGTACGACTAATCCCCGGATGACAAGCGACCTTAGAGCAGTGTATCCAGTGGATGACGTCAGACCTTAACCTCTCTGGCACAAATAACCGATCCGGTGGGCACCCGGATGGAGGCGTTACCCCTTGTAAGGCCGTGTGGACCTTAGACTCAATCTCCCAAGTGATGGTGGAGACCATGAGTCTCTCGGGTAAAATAAGCTCGGGAGTAGTCTGCCAATCGGAACAATCAAAAGTGCGGGACAAGGCGTCGGGCTTGATGTTTTTGGAGCCCGGATGGTACAAGATGGAAAAAAAACGAAACGACCAAAAAAAAAGAGCACACCGAGCCTGCCTGGAGTTAAGACGTTTGGCCGACCTGATATATTCAAGGTTCTTATGATCCGTCCAGACGATAAAAGGCACCCCCGAGCCTTCCATCCAATGACACCACTCCTCCAAGGCCAACTTAATCGCCAACAGCTCTCTATTACCAATGTCATAATTCTGTTTGGCGAGGGACAGGCGATGAGAAAAAACGGATGTATCTTGCCGTCCGTGGAGAAGCACTGGGACAGAACCGCGCCCACCCCCACCTCCAAAGCGTCGACCTCCACCACAAACTGACATGAAGGATCAGGGGCAATGAGAATAGGGGCCGAAACGAAGAGGCTCTTGAGGTTGGTAAAAGCAGCGTGGGCTGCGCTCGACCAGCTAAATGCCATCTTAGTGAAGGTCAAGGCGGTCAGAGGGGCGAGCTGAAGTTGCGAATGAAACTCCGGTAAAAATTGGCGAACGAATCGGGATCCATGTGCACCCCCCCCCAGACAAAAAAATGAACCCCAGGAATGGAACAGACTGTGCATGAAAAACGCATTTCTCCACCTTGACAAAAAGCCCCTTCACGAGCACTCGCCTGACGTGCTAAACATGTTCCTGGAGAGAGGAGGAAAAAAATCAATGTGTCATCCAGGTAGACATATAAGAACTGACCAACCATATCTCTCAGCACGTCATTAACAGGCGCCTGAAAAACCGCCGGGGCATTAAAAATAGGCCAAAAGGCATAACAAGGTATTCAAAATGCCCCCTGGGGGTATTAAAGACGGTTTTCCACTCATCCCCCTCCTTTATGCAAACCAGATGATAGGTGTTGTGCAGGTCCAGTTTAGTGAAAAAAGATGCCCCCTGGAACTGCTCGAAAGCTGAAGACATCAGCGGCAAGGGGTAAGTGTTGCTTACCGTGATGCTGTTCAGCCCCCGGTAATCAATACACGTCTGCAGAGAACCGTCCTTCTTGCCCACAAAAAAGAACCCAGCCCCTGCGGGGGAGGAGGAACGACGGATGAGCCCGGCTGCCAAAGAATCAGAAATATATTTCTCCATGGCCTCCCTTTCTGGGGCAGAAAGTGAGTATTGCTTGCCTTTAGGCAGAGACTTACCTGGCAATATATCTATGGCACAGTCATAGGGACGGTGCGGCAGGAGAGAAGCGGCCCAAGACTTACTGAACACTCCCTTCAGGTCCATGTACTCCTTGGGAACATTAGACAGATCCACGGACTCCTTCTGGAAAACAGGACTAGACACAGACGAACAGGCAGACACAAGACAATTAGCATGACAATAGTCGCTCCACGATAAGACAGTATTGGAACGGCAATTAATGTGAGGGTTATGGAGCGAAAGCCAGGGGTGACCTAAGACAACAGGACAGAGCGGGGAGTCAGCGAGGAGGAAGCATATTTCCTCCGAATGGTGTGCGTGATAGTGGAGAGAGCTTGGCCATTGAGAGCACTGACAGAGATGGGTTGGTTAAGCATTGACACAGGCATATGAAGTTGGTGAGCAAACTGAATGTCCATAAAGTTACCTCCTGCTCCAGAGTCCAAAAGGGCTTGACCGGGGTGAAGTGTGCTTCCCCGCTGCAGCCGTACTGGAAGGAGAGTGGTGGAAGAGGCTTTTCCACCCAACAGTAACCTCTGATCTATTGTCGGGTGGTGGCTTTTACCGGACAGACCGAGGCAGTGTGTCCCACCCCTCCGCAAAAGAGGCACAATCCTCTTGTCCAACGGCAATCCTTCTCCTCCCGGGACAGTCGTGCTCTGCCCATCTGCATGAGCTCCGAATCATACGCAGGGCTGTCCGCCTTGCTGGAGAAGGAAACAGGGAGATCCATGGCAACCGGAACTGTGCATTGTAACCCCTGCTGTTCCTGCTGCTGCGTCCACCCGAATGGCCAGAGCGATAAGCCCGTCCAGGGACGTTGGGAGTTCCAGCATGAATATCTCCCTTTGGATGCGGTCTGCCAGCCCATGCAGGAACATATCCCACTGCGCCTCTTCATTCCAATTACACTCCGCCGCCAGGGGGCGGAACTCAATGGAGTAATCTGAAACTGAAAGATCACCCTGATGCAAGTCGGCCAGCTTCCGAGCCGCTTCACGTCCCATCACGGCACGATCAAAGACCCTCTTCATCTCCTTGGCGAGTGTCTGGAATGTTGGCACAGCACGGATGTTGGTTCTCCCATACTGCTGTCTCCCACAAAGCCGCCTTCCCCAACAGTAGCGTCAGCACCAGAGCCACCTTGGATTGTTCAGTAGTGAAAGTCTAGGGTTGGAGTGAAAAAGAAAGTGAGCACTTGGTGAGGAAGGCTCGGCAGAGCCGTGGCTCACCAGAGTATGAGGCAGGAGGTGGTAGGCGTGGCTCGGGCTGAGTCATAAGGGGCGATTGAGGGGGTAAGCATCGGGGAGCAGTGGGTGATGTTGGCAGTCCGGTTCTCAGCAGTTGCACCTAGGCAGTGAGCTCAGACACTTGCGCCACCAAAGCCTTTACCGCATTACCCATGGTGACCATCTGTTCCTCTTGCCTGTCGAGACGCTCGGCGGCAGTCGCTGAATCCAATATACAGGTCAGTTCGTGGCATGACAAAAACAGGAGGTGGATTCAAGTGCGAGTAAAGATTAAGTTTTTAATGAGATTGCGGGTAATGACAGGCTGAGCTGACAGTGGAGGAAGACATGGGTGCAGCGGTGGCAGGCATCCTAGGCGGCACTCGGCTGCAGCGAGGGAATAAACAGCTGGATAAACAGTAATCCACCAGAGTAAATAGAAACAGCGCAACCACAAAACTGTGGGAGACACAGACATGAAAACAATGAACTGACAAAGACAGGACAAATGCTGAGGTTTAAATAGAGCCGGTAATGAGTGGCAGCTGAAAACAATGAACTAATTAACAGTAGAACATGAAACGGCCAGAAGGGGCCAGTGAATCCATGAAGTGTGACACAGTCTGAATATCATCTCAGGCAAGAAATTTGTGGGAGTAGAAAAAAAGACTCGCATAAAAATCTTAGCACAAAATTTAAGTGGGTAGAGTTTAATGCTCCTTGAAAATTTGTTTGTATTCAGTCAAAAACATGAGCTGAAAAAAGAATACACAATTTTTTCATGAGATATGACCCAAATCTACTGTGCTTATCGCACTTGTTTGAGTAGCGGGAGGGAGTACTACTGGTACCAAGTTTCATGTCTCTTTGACTTACAGTTTGGTCTCCACAAGCATCCTGAAGTACTTTCCAAATGGCATAAAATGCTAAAGAGGCCACAGATGTCGTATTGATTATAAAATACTACTATTAACCTGTAAAGCACTAAATGGTCTCACACCACAGTACTTGAGCGAACTTTTGGTCTTTCATGATCTGCCATGCCTACTTACATCAAAAGGTGCAGACTATTTATTGGTACCTCGAATAGAGAGAACTACAGCTGGGGGTAGAGCCTTCTCTTACAAAGCCCCAGTCATGGAACAGCCTTCCACTTAGTGTTCAGAGCTCAGACACAGTCTCAGTGTTTAAGTCTAGACTGAAAACATATTTGTTTAGTCAAGCCTTTTGTGAATAGTATTTTCTTAGGTATGGGGACAGGTCTGGAGAGTTCACAGACATGGAGTGTTGTGGTGAACTGGGATGTTTGGATGCTGTCACCCCCCACTCTCACGTGTTCACTCAGGTTTGTCGACAGTGGAGTGGCTGGCTGCCTTATGTCCCAGGTGCCCTCATGCCTGTGTTAGCTTCTGGCTCTCCCTTTTAGTTATGCTGTCATAGCTAGTTTTTCCCTGCTTGCACTCTGCGCGCAAAGTACATTGTCCTTAACCATTAGAGGATAAAGTCTTACCTATCAATCTTTCCCTCTTTCTCTATCTCTGTCGAGCTACACATGCTACTTCTGAGATGCCAGTGATCCTGACCCATTCTGCTCTCCGGACCTGCCTGACCCATCCTGATGCCCTACTTCTGGTTAGAGTTCTCATATGGACGACCTGAAGAACTGTTTGGATTGCTGGAGACGATGACACCTGGGGGCTGGGGAGATGGTTTGGGGATCTCATATGGGGAGCTGTACTGTGATGGCTTGGGACTGCGATTGCTGTGGTGGCTTTGGGGCTGCAGTTGCCATGAGCACCTTCATACTCAGGACTCTATCAATGGAAAGTGGATAGATTTTAACCAACCGGACTTCTTGCAAAAACTGTGATGAATTTACTGGTTGCACATTTGCACTATTTGTCCATATAGTACACAATAACAGAAGGGATTTATTTATAATTGCACTATCCATTGCACCAAGATGAGGATGGGTTCCTCTCAAGGTTTCTTCCTCATATTGTCTCAGGGAGTTTTGCCTTGCCACCATTGCCTCTGGCTTGCTCATTAGGATAAATTCACATATTTACAATATATTTTTAAATCCATTTATTTCTGTAAAGCTGCTTTGTGACAATGTCTATTGTTAAAAGCACTATACAAATAAAATTGAATTGAACTGAAGAGATGAACAAACTGTTAAAACATTCTTGATCTGCCCTGCATCACTGGCCAGCATAACACTCGTTAGAAAATACTACCTGCCCTATTCCGCATATATGAGCTCACAGATGTCCACAATTGTCTAGTGTCATTCTAACTGATAGTAGAGAACATGCCATCCCTTCCACCGAGAGAACGTCAAATATTGCTCACGTGGCTCTCAGCCACAGATGGATGTGGTATTGTGGGGATTCAAACACACTATCGCACAATGATATGCAAACACTTCTGTCGTGCCATTTAATAATTAAGTTATTAAATCATTATTCCACACAAATCGGATATGGTGCTATAAACATGTTTGAACAAACACTTACTTATAAGTAAAATATAAGTAACTTTTGGATTGTCCTAAGAATTTGTACTGCATGGAGATGTTCAGTTGATGTTTACCTGGGCGGACAACATAGCTGAACAAGGGTATAAGGAAGGAAGGATCGTAAAGAGACATCTTATCTGGAGAGCCCTCTTTCTCTTCCATGGAAATCAACTCTTCATTCTCCTTATGAAAATGAACAAAAATTAACATCTGACTAATAATAATTCTGTGACTCATGATTGTTCAATTATTAGTGTAGTCTTTGGAATAACATCTTCACTTCAAATAATGCATGGCAAACAAAAGCTTAATTGATATTAAGAGGAGAAAACTTTGAACACATTAATGTTTATGATTGTTGTTTAATGAAGTTATAACTGCTTTAAAAATATTGCTAAACAGCCTTTAGTTAAAGAAGAGGGGCAAAACCATATGCCACAAAGGAAACAGGTCATTTATATGTATATTCCAGGTTAACTGTTGTTTAAAACTGTTGCTTGTGGGTGTATGTATTAGAGTGAGGTCGGTTGATTGTGCACATTAAATGGAGATGCTGAGAAATTTGGTCAGGGTATCTAAATATGGGTAAGTATATTATTGCTAAAGGTTGGTTAAGTGAATTATGCATCTTTGTGTGTGTCTTTGTGTTGGCTATAAGTGATATTTGAAAATAATTCTGGTATAAGTGTATCTTTTGCCTAGGGGTATTTGACAGAAAAAATATAACTTTGAAGGGGTGTGTAAATGTCAGACAAGTTTAAACATAGGTAACTATGACTTGGTATTTTGGAGTATCCAGGCTAAATGGATACGTTTGTTCTGTGTGTGTGTGAGTATTGGTGCTACCTGTAGTTAAAGATATTTTTTTTAAAGTAGTAAAAAGCATGCTGTTTATGTGGAATAAGGTGCTAGTGCTGGACAGTGTGTTACCTGTGGGATAAGGTGCCGGTGTAATGGAAAGTGCGCAACAGTATTTAACATTCTGTCGACAGTCAGTTGGTCCAAAAGCGACTCAGAGCTGAGCTGATGCCAAAGCGATGGACCCAGGCTTTTCCGTGCTTTATGGTACTCTACTGCTGCATGACCCCATAGCAAGTAGCTGAACATACATACATACATACATACATATAAATTCAAAGTAAACTTAGTCATTCTTCTAATGGCTACTTCCGGCATGATATTGCACCATGTCACAAAGCAAAAGTACTCTCAAACTGGCTTCATGAACATGACAATGAGTTCTATGTTCTTCAGTGGCCTTCTGAGTCACCGGATAGTATATTTAGTATAGTGTTCCTAGTAAAGTGCCCAGTGAGTGTATATCTGATACCTGATGGTTTTGTATTGTAGGAATAATAACATCTACACACATGACCTAAAGACAAAAACCGACTTACTGAAATTCCATCAAACTCATGTTGTTGTTCTCATATTCTTTAAGCATCAGTAAAATTTTCTGGTCTGTAAATATAAAAGCGAAACAAATAACCATTAGTGAACATTTACCCAAGCTTCAGAACCCAGGTTTAATTCTACACAAGAAACTTTATATTGCATTATCAATGCACAAAATGCCAAAATTACCATCAACAATATGGCCAAGTGTGTGGACCTGATCACACTCATATGTGGGCCTTACCCAAACTGTTGTCACAAAGCTGTAGGCACACAATTGTCTAAAATGCCTTTGTTTGTTGCAGCATTAAGATTTCCTTTGATTGGAATTAAAGGGCTCAAACCTATTTCATCATGACAATGCCTCTGTGCACAAAGTGAAGTCCATAAAGACATAAAGAATGTACCAAATTGTTGATTTGGCCACTTGTAAAGTTTCTGCTATCTCTCTGATAAGTCTTTATTTTTTCAGCCTAATGATGGCCTCCTTCACTTACATCAACAACCTCTTTAATGAGATAACTAATGAGGAAACAGGCCACAGTTTCAAGTGTCCAGTTACTTTTGAGCCTGTGAAAATGGAGGGACTATATAAAAAAATGACTGCAATAACTAAATGGTTAAAGAAATATTTTTGATAGATCCCTTGAATTAAAGCTGAAAATCTACACTTCAATCACATCTTGACTGCCTCCTTTCAAATCCATTGTGGTGATGTACAGAGGCAAAATTATGAAAATTGTCACTGTTCAAATACTTATGGACCTGTATCACCAGTCTATTGTAGAATTTGTCGAAGGTATCTGCAAATGTTCAAAATTACAGATCATAGGCACTGTGTACTTTACAGCTATTTATAAAATGTGTATGAAGCTCACTCACGTTTGAGGTTTACTGAAACCGAATGTGCTTGAAAATGACACCATTCATTCATTTTGGTACTCTTTTTGAAAAGCTGAAAAATTTGCACAAATGTCAGACCAAATCACAGCCAAAAAAGATCCTTTATCCCAACATATGTATGTATATACATACAAACAACACCTGCCTAATATTATGTTGGTCCCCCTTGTGCCACCAAAACAGCTCTGACCGATAAAGGCATGGACTCCACAAGACCTCTGAAGGTGTGCTATGGTATGCCAGGACACGAGGATTCTCAGCAGAACATTGCCCAGAGCATCACACTGCCTCTGCCAGCTTGCCTCCTTCCCATAGTGCATCCTGTTGCCATCTCTTCCCCAGTTAAATCTGGCTGTCCACATGATGTGTAAGAAAACACGATTCATCAGACCAGGCCATTCTTTCACCTTCTTCCATTGCTTCATGGTTCAGTTCTGATGCTCACATGACCATTTTAGACGCTTTTGGTGGTGGACAGGAGTCAACATGGGCACTCTGACCAGTCTGCGATGAACTGTGTGGTCTGACATTTCTGCTATAGTCAGCATTAACTTTTTCAGCAATTTGTGCTACAGTAGCTCTTCTGTGGGATCGGACCAGATGGACTAGCCTTGCATCAATGAGCCTTGGGTGCCCATGACCCTGTTGCAGGTTCACCGGTTCAGCTGTCCTTTGTTGGACCACCTACTACTAACCACTGCACACCAGGAACACCCCAAAAGACCTGCTGTTTTGGCCTTGTGTCACTATCGCTCAGATATCGTCGCTTTGGCCTTGTGCCAGTATTGCTCAGATCCTTACGTTTGCCCATTTTTCCTGCTTCCAACACATCAACTTCGATAACTGATTGTTCACTTGCTGCCTAATATATCCCTACCCTTTGACAAGTGCCATTGTTCTTCACATCACCTGTCAGTGGTTTTAATTTAGCTAGTCTTGCCGGAGTCCCTGCTTGCACTCTGAATGCAAAGTATATTGTGCTTAACCATTAGAAGACAAAAGCTTAACTAACAATCTCTTCCTCTCTCTCCATCTCTTTCTCTCCCTCACTCTCGGTCGAGCTACACATGATACGTCTGAAATGCCAGTGATCCTGACCCCTTCTGCTCCTCCTCGCTCTCTGACCCAGCCTCATGCCCCTTCTGCTCCTCCTCGCTGCTTGACTGATCCTGATGCCCTACTTCTGGTTGGAGTTCTCATCGGTTGAGTTCGCTCGCTGCTGCTGGGGCCCCATATGGATGGC
>JAKKZN010000005.1:1105831-1121640 GCA_033441825.1 Pangasius elongatus
TGAACACAGGACTGGGAAAGAGTAAGGTCACAAAATGGCAATGGAGTATATGTAACTCACTGGCAGAAATGGTCCAGACAGCAGTTATCTTGGCACGGACACGCCAGGCGGACTTGGCACAGCTGTGGGCTATTGGATTGCGGATAGCAATATAGCGATCTACCGAGATAGCACACAGATGCATGATGGATGCTGTAGACAGCAGCACGTCGAGGTAGATCCACAGTGGGCACAAGATGGTCGGAAGTGGCCACAAATAACCTAACACACACACACATCAAGTACATTCATCAAATACCAAGCAACTAAAAGTAAACCCTTTAAGAAATGGTGCCATAATGTTCAATTTTGTAATTGTTAACAGAACATTTCACACCGGCAGGTGGCAGAAGACTGATAATCATTTCAGAGTCAGACACTGGAGCACTATGGCTCCTTATTCTTGGCTGAAGCTGTAGCTAATTATGGTTGTAAAATCATACAGTGGTATGCAAAAGCAACGTTTACCTATGCAATGCCTTCAGACGTAAAAGAACAACACAGTGAAATGGTCACAGGGAGTCACTGTGTGAGCTCACCACCTGCGAGATGAAGTGTGGGGTTCAGGTGCAATGCCAGTCATGGGACAGTGATGTGATGGACAGTATTATGCAGATTAGGCCCTTGGAATGGAAACTTGGATGCATGGATCTGAACCAGAGTGGTGAAATGTTACTAGACTTCTGTGCTAGCAATGGCTTGTCAATAACAAATCCAAACATAAGTTTATTTATAGTAACCTGTTCCAAAATTTCCAAATTTCTTAATGATTTTTTTTTTATTAAATCATCAGACTTGAGGCCATATGTTTTGGGCAGTTAGGTAACTAGAGGTGCAGAGTTGCCAGCTGATAACCACTTGGTGGTGAGTTGGATTCTGGTCATTTACCTGGTAAACTCGGAATTTGTGCTCTGCATTTAACCCATCCAAGCACACACACACACACACACACACACACACACACACACACACACCTGGAGCAGTGGGAAGCCTTTTTTTTTTTTGCTGCAACGCCCGAGCAACAATTGGGGGTTCGGTGCCTTGCTCAAGGGCCTCACCTCAGTCGTGGTATTGAGGGTGGAAGAGAGCGCTGGTCATACCACAGCTCAGCAACAAATGCAATCCCAAGATTCCTGTAACTAGAATATCCATATCCTGGATAGGGTGTGTGCCACTTTCCCATCACTTAACACTACCTGTAAAAGTAGGAGCAGTTTCTCTGGAGGTCAGTGGGTGGTAGTTCCTGCTTGCACTCTTATCACATTGTACACCCTCTTAAACCATTGTTTGATAAGAAAATGCCAGTTTCTCACACACTTCTGATGCTTTGATTATTCTCGGCCTAAGGACCTGCCTGATTCATCCTGATGCTCTATGTCTGCTTGAAGCTTCTGCACTTTTGACTCACTTCCTGTTGTGGATGGTGTCACATAGATCCCCTAAAGATCTGCAGTTCCTAAAAACTGTTTATGCCCAAGTCTCTCCTGTGCAAGTCTTTCCTGTGGTTACTGTGATTTTATACCAAAGATCTGCTGCTGTAATCATCGAATCTGTCCTGTGTTCATCCAAGGAATTCCAAAAGGGCCATATTTAAAGTTACAGTATGCACAGGTAGCGAGTGATTTAATTCCGAAATTGTGCACATTGGTAGTATTGAGACCTCCAAAATGGGAGTCACCTGGTTTTCCAATCTACCAAAACCTTGACTGGTTCTACAATCTTCAGCTGCCCAGTGAACCTGTGCTCAGCATTTTATTACATGTTGTCTCTCTTTCCTTTTCAAAAGAAGGCATGTATTTGTACTGAAGTTTTATGAATTGTCTCCATGTCATGCCAGCCCCAGAATCCACCAGAAACTCCAATCTCTGACTTGGAACAAGCGATGAAAGCAAAGGGTGTGAACTGGGATACTTTGAATAAAATCAATATTTGGTTATCTGTACTTTCTGTAAGCATCAGAACACATCATTTGACCTTTCAGCAAGTTCTAAGAAAGCACTGACACATCAAAACGTTGGAAGGGATTTTCAAATAAAAGGTAGAGAAAAAAAAGCAAAAAATACAGCAGAGATGGAAATCACAGAATAAAGGAGATTAGAAGAGAAAGGTGCAGTAAAAGGAAATGTATACAGCAGTTTGATGCAGCAGTGTGCATGTCACTATTCAGCAAAAAACAAAGATTTGATTATGATGAAAACCTCAAAGACACACATACACAAACACAAACATATGCATGCACAAACAGGCACACACATAATGGGGGAAAATGGTTGTTGGTGCCAGATGGGCTGGTTTGAGTATTTCTATAACTGCTGAACTCCTGGGATTTTCACATACAATAGTCTCTAGAGTTTACTCAGAATAGTGCAATAAAGTAAAAACATCCAGTGAGCTGCAGCTCTTTAGACATAAATGCCTTGTTGATGAGAGAGATCAACAGATTATAGCCAGACTGGTTCGAGCTGACAGAAAGGCTCCAGTAACTACAGTAACTAATGGCCGGGTCAGAATTCGGTGCCAGCAGCATGAATCCATGGACCCATACTGCCTTGTGTCAACAGTCCAGGCTGGTGGAGGTAATGTAATGGTAATGGTAGCAATGAGTCCATTGTTAAAAGCGCTATACAAATAAAATTGAATTGAATTGAATTGAATTGTGGGGAATGTATTCTTGGCACACTTTCGGCCTGTTAATACCAATAAATCATCGCTTGAACGCCACAGTCTATTTGAGTATTGTTGCTGACTATGTGCATCCCTTCACAGCCACGATTTCCCCATCTCCTACTGGCTACTCCCAGCATGGTAATGCACCATGTCACAAAGCAAAAGTCGACTCAAACTGGTTTCATGAACATGACGATGAGTTCAGTGTTCTTCAGTGGCCTTCCCACTCTCTGGATCTGAATCCAGTAGATCACCTTTGGGATGTAGTAGAATGGGAGATTCGCAGCATGAAAGCGCACCTGAAAAATCTGCGTGATGCAATCATGTCAACATGGACCAGAACCTCAAAGGAATGTTTCCAACATCTTGTGGAATCCATATATATATATATATATATATATATATATATATATATATATATATATATATATAAAGATGCACATAATCTTGTTATCCTGTGACACAAAGGCAGACGGAGTTGTATATGTTTGTAAATATCAGAATATCAGGGCTTAAGATTTAATAATTGAACTCACTTATACTTCACGTACTTAAAACAATATTTAAACAACCACAGCTTCATTTTGAATAAAAGGCATGGAAATATATTCGTGCAAAATACTGCATACTAGAAACTCGGCTTTAAGTGTTTGCTTTTCTATAATTAACTTGCAAATTTCAAAATACAATGATAGCATATAAGAACTAAACTACAATAATGAAGAAATAAAATCTAGCCAACCCACCATACAAGATGGTCAATATGGAGATGGGCATGACGAGGACGCCCAATAGCATGTCAGCTATCGCAAGTGACATGAAAAAGTAGTTGGTGGCATTCTGCAATTTCCGCTCCAATGTGACAGCCATAATGACAAGAATGTTCCCTGTGATGGTGACGACCACAATTAACATGATCAACAGTGCTGCCCAGTTCTTCTTCTGCCCGAGCTCCAGTCCCTGGCCCACACAAAACCCTGCCTCCACATTCGAGAGGTTGCTGAGTGGAAAGGATTCCATGCTTTGGTTGCAACTTAGCGAGAAGTTGCGGACCTTGTGGCCCAGCATCTTCTCAGGTCAGGGTAATCTTTTGCCACAAAAAAGTGCTACCTGCTGGAGAAGAACTACTAAGAAGAGCACAGCATACATTTAGAGTCTGTGTGCTCTGGTATGCTTGTCCCCACTTTATTTTTTTCTTTTGCCCCTAGGGATTTCTGTCTTAAAATCACGACAAGAAAGACAACATTAATGTGTCCAGTTGTCCACAAGAATTCGATCACTCGATTTGATCTGTCCTTGCTGAGGATCAGTGAGAGGGAGAGACACAGACATAGCAGGGAGAGATTACTGAGAGGGAGTCAGAGAATTGGAGCTCCTTAGGTGTTTGTTGGATCTCCTGCACCTACAGTCTAAGAGAAAATAATCACAGATCAGTAAAGATCTCCTAAAGTGGCATGAATAGAGCACAACATACACACACACACATACACACACACACAAACATTACATATAAAATATGAATACTGTTACTGCAGCTAATTAATAGCTGAGTAACCAAAAGGAAACTTTTTTCTCTTGTGGGGACAAGCCAAATGTCTCTACAAGGTCAAAACTGTCATATATTCCTATTCTTTCCTTGGGTGAGAAATTTAGCCCCCACAAAGATATAAAAACATGTGCGCATACTCACACAAACACACACACACACACACACACACACACACACACACACACACACACACACACACACACACACACAATGTGATAAATGGAAAGCAATGCAACTGGACACACAGCGAACAGCAGACTTACTAACTTCCTATGAAGGCTGTTGTCTTTCGAGGTTGTTCATTTAGGACCTCCAGGATATTGTCTCCATTCAGTAACAAATCTCTACATACCTACATGCATACACAGTCTTAAGACTCCTCAAGCACACAAGTGATCACACCAGCAGTGATCTGTTTTTCACTGCTTATCAACTCTCTCTTTCTCTCTCCTGTCCCTCACTCTCTCTTCCCTGTTTTATCTCTCTCTCCCCCTTGCTCCTTTCCCATTTGTCAGGTTTCTCCTCCTCTTTTAGAGTTTTAACCATCTCATTGCCTCTCTGTATAGCTCTCTATATATTACTTTTCATGTGAGATATGAAATGAGAGAGAGAGAGAGAGAGAGAGAGAGAGAGAGAGAGAAGGGGGGGTAAGGGAATTTGATTTGAGTTTATTTTAGTGGACAGTGGAGAAAAATAAAAATGACTGCATCAGATGTATTAGTTATCACAGATAACTACTGTGAACATTTCAATGACTACATCAAATAATTCAAAATGGGACAAAATGTGTACATGAAGGGGCGGTACGTGTCAAAGTAACATCCACATGAATGCCAGGACCCAAGGGTTCCCAGCAGAACATTGCCCAGACCATCACACTTCCTCCGCCTGTTTGCCTTCTTCCCATCCAGGTGTCATCACTTTCCCAGGTAAGCGACGCACACGCACCCGGAAAACGTGATTCGTCAGACCAGGCCACCTTCTTCCATTGCTCCATGGTCCAGTTCTGGTGCTCACGTGCCCATTGTAGGTGCTTTCAGTGGTGGACAGAGGTCGGCATGGGCGCTCTGACCGATCTGCAGCTACGCAGCCTCATACACGGCAAGCTGTGATGCACTGTGTGTTCTGACTCTTTTCTATCATAGGCAGCATTCGCTTTTTCAGCAATTTGTGCTACAGCATCTCTTCTGTGAGATCGGACCAGATGGGCTAGCCTTCATTCCCCGAGCATCAGTGAGCCTTGGGTGCCCATGACCCTGTCCCTGTTTCACCGGATATACTTGGACCACTTTTGTACCAGGAACACCCCACAAGAGCTGACCCAGTAGTCTAGACATCACAATTTGGCCCTGGTCAAAGTCGCTCAGATCCTTACACTTGCCCATTTTTCCTGCTTCCAACACATCAACTTCAAAACAGTAAGTTGTCCTGTGTATTGAAATTGTAAGTAAAGGATAGGTCTCAGAAACCTAGATTATTGGTAATATTCTATGCATAGCAATGTGAGCCAGCCAACTTGGCTACCATACCAATTCCCCCTCTCTGCACTGTAAAACGATTAGCTGACCATTGACAGAATGTAAACATTTCCATGATATGCAAATTTACATCAGAATCCAACAGCACAACTGCTTTGGTTGCACGAGCTACAAAATGTGGAAAATTTTAAGGGGGTGAATACTTAGGCAAGGTACTGTTAATTAGCTTACTAGATTAGTAGGAGATTTTCTGCATTATCGTTTATGTTTAGTTCAGTGAACAAAAACACAGTGGAACTTGACTGACATTGAAGGCAGCTAGCAGACGGTCAGTTTAGCTTTGTTGTCTACTGCATGGCCCTGGCTCTGTATCATCAGTGATTAAGTATACCTTCACTGAGCTACTGTATTCTCAAGAAATTATGGATACCATCTCATCCAAAATGACCAGACTTGTTCGCAAATGAAGCCCAATTATCTATTAAACATGATATAGTAGATACCCATTAGCTAGCTTGGTTTTAATTACACACAGGGTTGGAAAAAGTACTGAACAATTATACTTCAGCGAGATGATGCAAGTATAGATAATGTTTCAAAGGAACATTATCTATACTTCAGAGAATATCAATCAAAATCTTTGATTTTTGATGATTTTTTTGTGAAATACACACTGCTGCACCAAACTGCATTTCTTTCTTGAAACACTTTATAGTTTGCCTTTTACTGCACTTTTCTCTTCTCATCTCTCTCAAAAATGTAGAACCCCAGAGAATAAACACGCAACTTTCCACTTGACTGAACTGACATGATATTTATTTGTAGATGTTTGCGAGAGAGAGAACATCACTCCTAAGGGCTTTCAACTTAACCCCAACTAAAACAACAACCACTACCACAGGTCAGTGCAATCCTGAAGTGGCAGAAGCTGTTAACTTCTATATTCATGAAAATCTATACGTTGAGATGGCAGACATGGATATAAATAGGATTGAGAGTCGGTAGGTTTGAAATGGATGATGGTTTTCAAAGAGAAATCTTCACTGACATGCCCAGAAAGGCTATGCTTGAGCCAGGATGTATGATACTCCATGTATACTTCAGGGCTAGATGAAATATGGAGAAGGAAGAAATAAATAGCTGGAACTCTTTGAGTGAGCATGTATCTATGGCAAGACTGTAATCAAGGTGTAAGGAACAGTGCAGATCACGTGGATTGTTCAATTACTCTTTTTTTTTCTCAACAAGGACATTTGTATAAGAAGGTCAAAGGTTTTGTACATATTGACACCTCTGATCTGAGAGTAAAACCTGGAAATAAAGCTGAAAGAGTTTAGATGAGAATATCAATGGGTGAATTCTTTTCTAGTAACACATTGCACATTATTTTGGTAGATGGTTTTGTCATGGTTTGCTGTTTTTAACTTTATTTAGCTAATTTCTCTTTCACAGAGACTACTAAAAATCCAGTGCATGAAATTTTATAACTCTCATGTGATAACGCATATCACTCTGTACAAGTAAATTCCAAAATCATTGGGACCACAATCAAAAAAAGCACATTGAGCTGAAAGCAGAAATTATGCTTACAGTTTTAGCTAACATACCTACACACAACAGAAATTATATATGCATACAACCACATTCTTTTTTTTCTTCATTTCAAACACATCATGCTATAGATAAGACATTAAAATACACAAAACATCACTGTTCAACAACTTATGGGCTGAGGCACAATATTTCAAGCAGACTAATTGGTAAATTAAAGAAACTACACAAACACAAAGCGTGTTTGATACACAGTGAGCATTGCCAATTAAAACACACTACACACGCAAAGTATAAACAGATCGACTTAGTCTGCTCCATTATGGCTTGATGCCTACTTTAGTCTTGATAGTTTGTCTGATAAATCTCCTGAGTGCCATTGACTTTAACAATCTGAAGTGATCTCATTTGAAATTGGACACAATTAGGCACAGACACAAAGACCTTTTGAGGACTATAATGAGAATCCATGAATTTTATGTTTGGTTGGTTTAAATTGAATTTGTATGAAAGAACTTAAAATTTTGAAATAAAAATGGTAGCATACCAATCCTAGTGTGTTCTATATGCATGTGACACCGTTTTAAGCTAAACCTGCCAAACAATAGCTATGTATGTAACTGTGGTTCTATGACCCCATGCCAAGACCTTCCAACTAAGGCCTGAAGTGGAGTATTTGCCACAAATTCTGCTAATATACAACAATCTTTCCCTGGAAACTTATCTGCTAGTTCTCATGGAGTCTGTGCTAATGTGTACTGAGAAGGTACCCTGGTGTTAGAACAATAGTTACATACACACCTAGCATTCAGTATCAGTCCTCCTTACTGCCAAGGATGGTGAGAATCACCTGGACAATGTGTGCCAATGATATCACGATGGAGAGAACTTACGTTAGGACTAGGACTATGTGGAACGGTGTTAAAAGATAACTGCCACACTCACACCAGTGGTGATGTTAACCTCGTAGATCCTGGAAAAAGTGGAAAAAGTGACACCCAGGTAGCAGGAGCAGATTTTGTATAAAAATCGTTTTACTCGTTTAATTGTTTTACATTACAGCACCAATTTAATGACAGAAAGATAGTATTTTCCCTTTTTAGTGCAATAGACAAAAACTAGGCAGCCATTAAAAAAAAATCATAAACAAACATGGAAGCGTAAAATATCGAATTTTTTTTAATGCTTTTCTGCACCAATCATTACTGAATCTGTCTCCGTCTGGAGCAATGTTGCAAAAGAGGACTTTTTTTTTTGCTGTCTGTGTTTTAACAGCTTACCATCTGGACATCTATGTCTTCCAATAACGCAGAGCTCTGATCTCATTACGGGGACATACACATCCAGGTGCCAAATAGGATGTGTAATTTCATGCCAGTTTGACAAGGCCAGTGGTAGCAAAGACAGCTGTATTTGGCAATTGCTTTCATGATGCTGGCCCCGACTTTCTCGCTTTCTTTGATCCATATGCTTGTTAGATGCCAAGGTTCTGATATTTTCAAACACATTTGATTTTCTCAGCAATGAAGCTCGTAATGTGAAGCCCTCTGTGACTAGCTGCTAGAAGAGCATTGAGGAAAATGGGCTAGCAGGGATAAACCCCCATTGCTTTCAAAGATAAAAAGACATTAGTGTAAGGTTGCATCACATCAGATTATTTGCTGTTAACGCCTTAAGAAAAGTTCCATTATCAAACAAACTACTGAACAGTAAGAGATGAAGTGTGTGTGTGTGTGTGTGTGTGTGTGTGTGTGTGTGTGTGTGTGTGTGAAATGTCTTAGTTTAGGGTATTTGAGCAATATTAGGTATAGGGCATTTGTGCAATAAGTGATTGATGGCATTTGTGTCATTTGTGTATGTTATGTGTACGTTGGTTATTGTATAGTGTATTTGTTCTGCTGTTTATAAAGGCTTTCTGTTTCTGTTTTTTTTTTGTCTCTTGTCCCTTTTTCTTCTTTTGACATTTTGAAGCAGTTCTTACAACCTGGTTATGATCCACCAGCGCGAAGTGTGAATACTTGGAATGTTTCCCCCGGTCTTTGTTCAGGAGTGTATACGTGGATAAATGTCCATCTTCATACCTCAATATGTTTACTCTCTTTTTTAAGGGCATGTTTCTTTGCTGTGTCTGAGTCATCATTTTCTGCTGTTCCTCCTCTCAGTGTTTAATTTATCTTCCTTTCTCCAGCATTCTCTGTCAACAAAACAGAAGTCATTATGATTCCCTTTATTGAAGCCTGGTCACATTTCAGTTGTACACTGACTCCCACACTACAGAGATGAGTCATCAGGCATCGGTCTCTGGGGAGATAAAACCCCTCTTTTTTACTCTCCATCATTTGAAGAAAAAGAGGAAAACAGGAGGAGAAAAAAAGCCTATGATGGACTAACACAGGGAAGGGAGTAGACAAAACGGATTTAATAACATAGCCTGCCTGTGGCACAAGTACAGAGATCTCATTCAGAAAAACATTCAGTTCGTGTGAATCACAGAGATTATCAGCATCCATCAGCCATTTTAAGTCATGTCCTAAAATGTTTGTTTTTATTTGAATAGTTTGAATAATTTAATTAACCAGTGCTATTTGGTCCATAGAACAGTTTTACTAGAACAACGAAGCACCAGAAGGCAAAAAGACATATATTTACTGTGAAGGGGCTTTAAATAGTTCTTTCTCTCAGCCTTGGAATATACAAGGCTTTTTTTTATTATCTACTTCACATCTACATGATGTAAAGGAAAATGTGATTCATCAGACCAGGCCACCTTCTTCCACTGCTCTGTGCCCATGATAGCACCAGATTCTTGTTCTTGACTGACAGAAGTGTAACCTGATGAGGTCTTCTGCTGTTGTAGCCCATCCACCCCAAGGTTCGATGTGTTGTGAGATGTTCTGAGATGCTTTTCAGCTCAGCACGGTTGTAAAGTGTGCTTATTTAAGTTACTATAGACTTCCTGTCAGCTCAGTCCAGTCTGGTCATTCTCCTCTGAGCTCTCTCATCAACAAGGTGTTTCAGCCAGAGTTTCCCCATTCTGATGATTGATGTAAATATTAACTGAGGCTCTTGACCTGTACAGTGGATATAAAAAGTCTACACACCCCTTTTAAAATGGCAGGTTTTTGTGAAGTAAAAGAACGATACTCAGGTAAATCATGTCAGATCTTTTCACACCTTTAATGTGAAATTGCAAAGTATACAAATAAAGTGAAAAACAATCAGAAATATTTTAGGGAAAAAAAGAAAAATACAAAAAACTTACAATAACCTCATTGCTTGAATGTGCACACTTCTAAACTAATACTTTATTGGGGCAAATTTTGATGTTATTACACCACTCAGTCTTTTTGGGAAAGCGTCTAACAGCGTGGTAAATCTTGACTTGGCAATATTTCCCCACTTTTTCTTGCAAAAAAAACATTCCAGATCCATGAAATTGTAAAGGCATTTCCTGTACACAGCCCGCTTCAGGTCACCCCACAGATTGTTAGTTGGATTCAGGTTTAGGCTCTGTCTAGATCATACAAAAACATTGATCTTCTTTTGGTTAAGCCAGTCCTTTGTTGTATGCTTTGGGTCTTGGTCATGCTGAAAGGTGAAATTCCTTTTCATCTTCAGCTCACTAGCAGACACCTGAAGGCTTTGCACTAAATTCGACTGGTATTTGTAGCTACTCATAATTCCCTCCACCTTAATAAAAGCCCCAGTTCTGGCTGAAGAAAAGCAGCCCTAAAGCACGATGCTGCCACCACCATGCTTCACCGTGGGTATAGTGTTCTTTTGGTGATGTGCTTTTTTTTTGCCCTAAACATACCTTTTGGAATTGTAGAATTATTATACCTGAAACCAAGATGTGAAGAAAATCCTACAGAAGATGTGAAGAAAATCCTACAGGAACAGCTGTTCTCTACTGTATTGAGACTATCTCTCCACTCCGTTACATATTACATATGTACTGGGATTGATCCCCTGGGTCTGGTGACGGGAATATTCTTTAAGACACTCCGGCTGCGCTAATTAGCGCCCTATAGTGGTGTGAATTTGGTGCTTCTTTGATCTCCACTTTGGTCACAAGTAGTGGAAGCTTTATACTAAATATGGACTTCACAGATGGGCGTCTGTCTCTGGCCAGCCTCCCAGGATTGCTGCTGTGAAGTTTCTTCAGTATTTTCAATTTGTAGGTGACTGAAGTTCTCTGTAAGGTGTATTGCACACAGCAGCGTAAGCTAACGCACCTAGGAGCAGCTTTGTGTTCTTACTGTTCATAGTGAGAACCGAGCAAACTTCTTTCATCTCATCCATCTCTGGTGTGCTGCGAAGCGGCTAATCCAGTCAGATACAGTGGATGTACAATGCAAATAACTTGGATGGTAAGATAAGGCAGAAGTTTGCCCTATTACTAGCATGGTATTGTAATCACTTTAGTGGAAATTAGGTAATTTATGGTTACATTTTAAAATGGCAAGATTGAGGGTAGATAGTGTTTCTGAATTGTTTTAGACACAAGTGTGACCTAACGCAGCAGACACGGTGTTGGTTTTAAGCAGAGGTTCAGATGTGCGCGTGGTGTACAGTGGTGGTTGCTGCACTACAGTGAGAATTTTAGATAATGTAAACATGTAGACAAGCAGATACTGTGAGCCATTTCAACATTTCAATATTTTTTCAGGTTCACGGGGCCAAAGGAAATAAGGCTATGGGCTGTATTTGGCTCACAGACCATGACCTTATATATACTCGCTGATTGTTGCACCTTTTTGTTCACATACATGCACAAGCCCACACCTCAAAATTCAATGAATTCACAACCCACGCAGTGTTGTAATTAATAACCTGGCCCAACTTCAACTTTTCAAAGAATCAATACCCCCAAAGACCATATTAAAGTGCGCTTAAAAGGGCGGAGCACTCATTCCATTTATTTGTGCTCTAAATACATACAAAAGAGAAAAATATTTTACCAAAGAAACTTTTTATTTACAAGGTCTGAAACGTAAACATTTTTACAGCTCTATTTACATGACTGTTGGGTTACATTAAAGGTTTGCAGCATTTCTACATGAGCTTACAGGATGCTAAATTACAGGTCCATCTGTTCAAGCCAGCAGGATTCAGACAAGAGATAATGAAACAAGTGTCCATAAGGTACTAAAATATTATTGAATTCTCTCTAGCGGTGAACAGGCAACAAATCACACTGTTGAATTGTTTTAGCTTGGTTATCATGAGATATTTTCAGCTGGCTGAGGTCAGGTTGGTTTTAGCAATGTGGAAGGAATGAAGTTGATAAAAACGTTATTAATTTTTATTAACCTCGCACACTAATTCATTTTGGAGAAATTCATATCGCCTCTCTCGCGCTCTGTCACGCATTCTCAGTCAGAATCACTGCTGCTACTGGACGAGTCGGTGCTCATGGCCTCCACGTCGTCCTCATTCTCCTTATTGTGCCCCGGCAACTCCAAGCTGAGGTCGTTACCATGGTGAGGTGGTGGAGGCATCGCCATGGCAACATCTGCAGACTGCCATGGGTACTGAGGGGCCAGCACATCTATGGAAGGAGAAGAAGGATGAATGAATGTACTGTATATCCATGTTATCCATCATAATCATCAACATAAAGCTCAGGCAGGAGGCAGTTCAACAAGAGGGGAACGTAACTGAAGTATCTGAAGTAAATGAGTGCCATTAATAGTGCATGCGCTTTCAGCTGACTGTCTGCAAAACGAGCACAACAAGCAGAGAACGAGGGAGGTTTAAACACAAAATACTGATATCACAATTATTTTTAAATGAATGCAGAATAGTTAGTGTGTCAGAGTTTTAAGATTTTGGGTATTAGAACCAGACTGAGAAAGCAACCAGATTTTATATGTTTTAGAAAAATGAAGTTATGTATTTAAAAAAAAAAAAAGTGCTGCTGTAGCTGTATTTGGTGATCCCAAGTACTGGAGTCAGTGTAATTCAAAACAGTAAGAAATTTTAGCATTTACATCTTTATTAGCTGGATGTCATCTTTTATTTCATTGGAAATCGAACAAACTCACGGATATCGCTCACTATCTCTTTCTGTTTGTGGTACAATGGTGGGATCAGGTGTTAACACACATATCCATGTTATAATATGTTAACCTAATAATCCTAAAGGACCTACCAGATCTTTAAATCACTACATCTGTAATACAAAAAAAACGAAGAGTACACGTACCTGGTAATCTGCCAGCAGCCAGTGCATCTCCAGGCAGGTGGCCGTTCACGCCATTGGTGGGCAGGTTACACATATGACCCAGCATTCCACTGCGCATCTCAAGGTCAGTGGGATAGGGCCTTCGTGGGTCACCTGTGAGACACACACACACACACACACACACACACACACACAGAGTGCGTAAGAGCACTAAAATTGCAGATTCACCTGAATCACAGCCATTGGGGACAATCTGTCCAAAAGAAGCTCTCTGACTGCACACAATAAGTGAATGTATTCTTCAGTTGTTACTGGAAGAGTTGAGAAATTGAGAAATCGAGAGGTACAGACAGAAAAGAGAGAGTATGGCAGAGAACATACCTGGGACCCAGTTCAGAGGCGCACACACTGCATTACTGGCACTTATCCTGTGTGCGTACTTTATAATTTCCTCTGAAGAGATGCTTCCTGGTAGACAGAAACATTAACATGGACAATGAAATCCACTGAGCACTAGGTTTAATGTTTCGTATCTGAAACTAGATGACAAAGGAGAAACTAGGTAATGCCCAGATGTGTTAATAGTCATATAGGGGGCATTAATAGTAGCAAAAGATTATATCATGATACTAAAAGTACATTAGATGACTGCCTAGTGGGCAAATATGTACGCTGTGATTTGTTCCGGAGATTTTAAATCGATGTGATGACATCACGGGTTGCAAACAGACTCTGTACAGTTTGTCTAAATCTTTGGTAGGAGAGATGCAGTTGGTCAGCGCTGTAGATTTCAACACTGGAATCAGAGAAGGCTATTGGGATATAATTCAGAGTTGTATCAATAACAGTTAGTGTACTATTTTCGGAGTGGTATGGTCGCCCTGGCGTTAAAAACAAAAGTGAAATACCTTTTCTGGCCTTCTCGATGGATTTGAGTTTCTCTTTGGCCTGGTACACAGCAGTGGCCTAAAGACAGACAGACAGACAGACAGACAGAAAGAAAGAAAGAAAGAAAGAAAGAAAGAAAGAAAGAAAAAGAGTGAGGCAGAGACAAAGAGAGGCTTCAGGGTGAAGGAGACACTCAGAGCAATTTTTTTTCCACTTTCTCAAAAGCTCAGCCATTACCAATATTCCTTTTTACCATTTAATAGAACAGGCAGCTCTGCTGGCCAAACACACACACGCCATCCTGCTTGGAGGAGGAAAAGAAAAATTGATTTTTCATCAATCAGTGTTGCTTGTGTGCAGAAGAGTAGAGATATTACAAAAAGAGAGGCACAGATGAGATGAGACTGGCAAAAGGCAGAAAACACTGGAACTCGGGATGCTTTGTAGGCTATACAACTGGAAACCTTTTTTGAAGCCTTTTTGAACACTTGCTATGCAGTGAGTGTTTACAGCCATGTAGTTTCCACCCACAGAACTGTCGCTCACTCAATGTTTTTTTTTTTTTGCACCATTCTGAATTACAGCCATTTTTTTTTTTTTTTTACATAGTGCCTCCATTTTCACAGGTTTAAAAGTCACTGGACAATTTTACAATTTTAAAATTACACAAAATAGTGTCACTGTCCAAATACTTATGGACCTAACTGTATATACGTACATACATACATACATACGTACACAGTCGGGTCCCTGGACGACTAGTGGTTTGGCCACAGCGCTCTCACTGCTGGAGCCCGAGTCTGATTCTTGGCCAGTGCCGTTCCCAAGCCCGGATAAAATTGGACAGGGGTGCGTCAGGAAGGGCATCTGGCGTAAAAAATGTGCCAAAGTATTTGGACAGTGACACAATTTTCGTGATTTCGCCTTTGCACACCACCACAATGGATTTAAAGTGAAACTAACATAATTATAAATATAAGGGTTATATTTAATACTTGGATGCAAATCCTTTGCAGTTAATCACTGACTTGAAGCCTATTACCCATGGACATCACCAAATGCTGAGTTTCCTTCCTTGAGATGCTTTGCCAGGCCTTTACTGCAGCCGCCTTCAGTCGTGGCTTGTTTGTGGGTCTTTCTGCCTTCAGATTTGTCTTCGGTAAGTGAAGAGCTCAGATTGTTCCATTTCTTTGCCTTAAGAAGCGCTTAGGTTGCATTCATGGTACATCTTGGGTCATTATCCATCTGTACTGTGAAGCTCTGGCCTACCGATTTTGTAGAATTTGACTGAATCTGAGTAGAAAATAAAGCTCTATACACTTCTATAGTCATATCATCAATAAACACCAGTGAGCCCATTCCATTGGCAGCCGTACATGCCCATGCCATAACACTTCCTCCACCATGTTTGACACATGATGTGGTATACTTTGGATCATGAGCTGTTCCT
>JAKKZN010000005.1:1191472-1205293 GCA_033441825.1 Pangasius elongatus
AACATCTAGTTTGCATTCTGTGGGGTCAGAGACAATAAATCTGGTAGATTTTTAATAGTGTTCCATAGATTATTAGGTATTATTACTATTGGTAGTAGTGAAAGTAGTAGTAGTAGGTTGTTTTTGTGTGTGTGCTTGTATGGGTGTGTGCTGTGGTAAAGTTGCACAAAGTTACGAGAGAAATAGGGCATTACAGGCAAACGTCCTTCATCAGCTGTGCATGTATATATATATATATATATATTTTTATATAATTTTTTTTCTAGGAGTCAGTGCTTTCATCTTGGTTGCTCTGGAGAGGGTACCACTCTTTGAGAATGCAATGTTATTGGAATTTGGACGGGGTTTTAGGTCAAAACCTCTGCGTGTGAATCTGATGGACTTGGAATATGAACTGTCAGAGGAATTGGTATGTCTGGATTGCAAACTTTGTCTATAAACCAAACTAAAATGTCTCTAAATTGCTTAATGAAAATACTATGAAAATAATGTAAATTTCCCAATTCTTCATGTGTCAAACACTATTCTGTGTAGGACAATATTGCCGAAATGGAGTGCTGCTCAGTCCCATGCAAGTGCACTGGCCAGAGAGGCTACCGGGGAGCTGTTGGTCTAACAGGACCAAAGGTCCAGCATTTATTTGTTTGTGTTGATATCACTGAGTTGTCTACAGATCATATTTAGAAATGTTTAAACTGTCTTATTTGATAACATATTTATTTATGTCAGTTGTGTATGTGGGTTTTTGCCATATAAGGGATCACCTGGAAGCCAGGGCTACAGAGGACATCCCGGTGATGAAGGTGGACCGGTGTGTAGCACTAATATTGACTCTTCAAGTGTAGTACTATTACTGCATCCATGTCTATCCTAGCACAATTACTCATTATTATTTTCCTCCAAAACACAATCCTCCAGGGAGAAAGAGGTCCTCCGGGTGTGAATGGAACTCAAGGTTTTCAAGGATGCCCAGGCCCAAGAGGTCCAAAGGTGTGCTAATTATGCTCTTTTTGGGAGCGCAACTTGTCTAACTGGTATTATAACAGAGTCTTTTTTAGGAAAATATCTTATTGAAGTTATTAAATGTAATACCCAAAGTGTAGCACATTATGTATACATGTTTATATATGACATCACCAATATAAAATACTCATATTTAGCATATTTAGCACTCATATATAAGGCATCTTTAGCATGTTTTTTCTTGTCTTTCAGGGTGCACATGGATACAATGGTGAAAAGGTAAGGAATTTGTTTCACAAAGAGAAAATGATAATTATGTTAATATGATAATTATATTTTATTGTATTTAGATCATAAATCTGTGTTTCAATGTTTAATTACCCCAGGGAGAAATTGGAGAGATTGGTTTAGATGGCATCAATGGGGAAGAGGTACGTTGTGCTGTAATGTGAATGTTTTAAGGTACCAGGTTATCTACTGCAATGATATTAACGTTTGCTTGTATTGATTAAAATATCTAATCTTTTTAGGGCACAGGTGGAGTTGCTGGACCACTGGGTGACAGAGGCAACTCTGGACAAAGGGTATTTATATTTAATTTATTTGGATATTTATTTTTTTTCTCATAATGTCTAATTAATCTGTCACTTTTTTAAAATAAAACTGGTCTTCTATTTCACAACCTTTGTGTATCAAGGGCCCTAAAGGTGCCAAAGGACAGGCAGGAGATATCGGCCCAACTGGTATCCATGGAGATCCAGTACGTATTATGTAATTATTCATTGCCAGGTTATAGTCTATAGAAAGCCTATCAAGTACATAATGAACTGCCAACTTAGAGTACTGAGTACACAGTACTAATATATGATACTTAAATGTTTTTCATTCAGATGTTGATTTAGATTTAGATCCCAAATGAGCAAGTCAGAGTCTTTCCATTTTAAACCATAATACACTTTAAATACATTAGACAGTTCATGTGCTGCATTATGCAGTTTTACATGCTGATGCTGGTTGCTGTGTAAAATTTGAAAATCCTCTTCTAGTTAAACAAACTATATAGGAAACTTTACATGAAAATGATTGGCTTAGCTTTTACTGATAATTCAATGCAATACTGTACAAATTTAGCCTTTAAATAAAGAATGTCATTTTTATCTTGGGGCTCATAAACACACACAAGGAGTAAATTAATCAATCAATCAATCAATCCATCAATCAATCAAATAAATAGATAAATTAATGTCTGTCTGTCTATCTATCTATCTATCTATCTATCTATCTATCTATCTATCTATGTTAAATAGGGCATTACAGGAAAGGACAATAGCCAAGGAGGACCCAAAGGCGATCCAGGCGATGCTGGGCCACCGGTAAAACCTCTTACTGCTTACATGCATTTACAAAATAAACTGGTTTCTCTGTACACATTCACATCCCCATACACACACATGCAATAGGCACTTGTATGACTATAATGACATTCTTGCAAATACAGTACTAACTAGATTAAAAACTGTAGGAAAAATTCAGTGTATTTTTTTTTACCTATGACATTATGGGACACTTTCTTTACCAATAAAGATGCTTGGCTGTAAAGAGGTAATAGTCCAGAGTATGGACTTTTTGTCTGACAGATGTACGATAAACGATCCAACACTGTGTTATCCTTTTATCTGTGTGTGTGTACCTACATGAGAGAAAGACTAAAGTGCAGAGGATCTTCACAGATTTTATTGCTGAAATCTGATGACTACTTTATCTCTCACAGGGTGAGCCTGGAGAAGATGGTAAGAGAGGAAGTGCAGGAGAAGCAGGGAGACAGGTATGCTTTCTCTGTCTCAAGATTGTGAGCTTTTGTGCTGATTGACTGTCCTGCTCTGATTATTATTATTATTATTATTATTATTATTATTATTATTATTATTATTATTATTAATCCTTTTGAGAATTTTGCTCAACTTACAGACATACAGACTTTGCAAAGATCGTTTTTTTTTTAAAATAAAATATAAAGGAATTATCCAATATGTTCTAAATTTATCAAATGAGGATTAATACTCTGTAATTGTACACTCCTTTTTTTCAGGGTGTTGATGGTAGAAGAGGGCCACCTGGGCAGGCTGTGAGTAAATTTATGCACGTGTTTTGTTGCTTTTATTAATAAACATTTCTATATATGATATGTTGATGGTGAACAGATTTTACAAGATTTTACAGTTTTACAGTTCTGCTTCTCCATGTTTTAGGGTCCTCCTGGAAGGCCTGGAGCAGATGGTCTTGCAGGGGAGCGTGGAATTGGAGGGTCGAGAGTGAGTTTTTATTTGCCACTTCAGCTGGAGNTATTTGCAGATTATTCCTATACCCACTTGGGTTTCCTTCAGGTTCTCCAGTTACTTCCCACTGCAGATGTGTTTCAATCTCATTAGCCGTGAAGAAGAATTTTTGCAGTGTTTGAGATGTGAAGAGTTGTACTGCAAGTAGGAGTGAGACTCTGTTTTGTAATGGATGCTAGTGAAATTCCCAAAGAGGGATTCCCTAAGAATGTGATAGATTGTGCCCGCGGCCTGTGTTAGCACTACTGAGTGCGAGGGAGCAGATGCGGTGACCTCTACACATGCTAGGACAGTGGGATTACCTTTGGTGCTCACTTATCATCCCACTAAAAAAAAAAAAAAACAGAGAATCCAAGAGAAGACTGGCTGATTATATCATCATCATACCATCAGAATGAAGGATTTCTCCATTCCAGTGGCAAGACACTTCAACAGCAATGGGCATAACGTTAAAGACATCTAAGTTGTTGACAGTAACGGCAGGAATAAGTCCTATGTGTATGATTCTTTATGGCAGGGTCCCAGTGGACCAGGTGGCACACCAGGAGTCAAGGGAGAGGATGGTAATCCAGGACCAAGGGTAGGTGCTGACATTTGTACTACATATGTAATATGTATGTCTGTATTTTGGCCATCAAATGTAAGTGTAGTAGATAACAATGTAAATGAATGTCGATATAATTTAATGATGTTACCAAAGGTCTACACTACCTGGTTTCAGGAATGTGCAGTTCAGTTTAATTTTATTGAGTGTAGCCCATTTAACAATAGACGTTGTCACGAAGTAGCTTTACAGGAACCAGATGTTGATTTAGATTTAGATCCCAAATGAGCAAGTCAGAGGTGAGGAATGGCAAGGAAAAACTTCCTGAGACGTTTTCCTGAGAAGAAGCCTTGAGAGGAACCAGACTCAAAAAGGAAAAACCATTCTCTTCTCAGTGATACCAGATATTGCCTCTCATAATTTGAATGTGCACTTCTCTTTTAATGATAATAATTATACTAACAAAAATAATGCTCTGTGATGGACTGGCATCTGGTCCAGGGTGTATTCCACCCTCATGCCCAGCGTCCACAGATGTCTAAAAGATATCCTAGTTAGACATTTAGATATTGAACTGTATTGGACATGTCATAGAAATATAGATTAGGGTCTGAACCAACTGATGGGAGTCAGATTATTTCAGAGGTGTACAAGTCCATGTCAAGTCTCAGGTCTTTAGTCCTATACTTTAGTTAACACTCAAAGCATTTGTTTTGCACATTTATACAGCAGTTAGATCCAGTCCACTAATTTGATGAGAAGCATTCCAAGGGTGCTTATATTTAGTATAACCACACTGGGACATTTCACTGCTTGTATCACCTCATTTGTCTGCGTTCGCCACATAAAATTCCAATTCTAGCAACAGTCCCACTAAAACTGTTACTACGATAGAGTTAGGGACATCAGCAGACATGGAAAATGGTGCATTTTTCATAAATATAACTTCTGATTTAATATATGAAAGCTCATCAAATGAAGATGAAAAGGAAGAAGGAACGCCAGTTTCTCCAGATGTACCTTGGAACATACAAATCACTGTGAGCTAGCTGACAGGCTGTCAGTGAGTGCGGCTTCTTCGGGATCTGTTTCCATCTGTGGAACAAAAATGAGCAATGGCTTTTGGCCATAATGTGTCCTAAATGTCAGTTATTCGAAATTAATTTCTTATTTCGAAATCTGGTGTACAAATGCACTATCGCTCTCACAATCGTGCTGTTATACTGAATATCAGCATGGCTTCGTTCCTCTTTGCATTTATTGCACATAGCACTTTGGTTATATTCATCAAACTGAAAGATTTTGTAACCAAACTTTATATTAACTTTATAGTTGAAGCAACACGATTTCCAGGTTTAAAATGAAAACATCCAACAAACTTTTCTGTTGTTCACTTGAATTTTTTTTTGGCTCCACATTAAAGGTGGAAAAAAAATCTGACATGAATGATCTTTGGTTTTTACATTATGAAAAGCTGCAATTTTATCAGTGTTTAAATTTACTGTATAAATATCTGCTTTTATCTCATAAATATTCATTCATTGCCAAATGCCTTTAGGGCCCTGGAGGAGCCCAAGGACCACCTGGGGAAAAGGGCCGACGAGGTTTTGTTGGTCGGAAGGTATGTCACATAGCTGACAATGTAAAATCTAGTGATGGTTGTTAGATTCCTGATGCTTCATATGACTGTATCTGATCTAATAAAATACCTAATGCTCTTGTCCTGTAAATGTTTGGTATTTAGTGAGACAGAAAGCTGACTGAAACTCTCATTCATCATCCCAAAGCATTCACTGTATACTTGTTTGTGTAACTATGCTCTCTAACTTGTTTGTAGGGCGAACCTGGAGACCCGGGACCTAAGGGTTCTGCAGGACCACCCGGGCCCCGGGGAGAACCTGTAAGTCTGACTCGCCTCAGGTTTCTATTTAAAACTTGTACCATGTTCAAGGCAATTAAACATTCAAATAAATATAATTGATAGCCAACTTTATAGCAGTCATGTTTGTTTAATTTAGTAAAGAATGGGTGGAAACAATTACATAACGCTGTGTGGAGAGGTCCACACTATTTGTACTCGAAAGATCTGCATGATGTTACATCGTCTCGTTATTAAAATACATGTCTCACAGCACAGTACCTTATGCAAGATGTCTCTTAACAGGGAGAAGATGGGCGAGATGGCTTCGGAATACCTGGTCCTAAGGGAAGCAAGGTAAGTTTTGTCTGTGGACACTAATATTTGTATCTGATTTTCTATAACAAGATGCTAAAGTCTAGAGTCTAAAGTCTAACATGAGATATTTACCCTGAGAAATGCTGATATTAGAGTTAAAGGGTGCATATATAATGCAGGAAACACTATTGATCATTAAAAATTAATGATAAATATGAAATGTTAACAATTGTCTATTGCAGGGAGATGAAGGTTTCCCTGGATATCCTGGTCCACAGGTAAGATCAGGTCATAGCAACCAAGCTAGAAAGGTGTCTTTGCATTGCTGTGTACGTTGCAAATTTCTTTAAAATACAAAAGAAAGATTACAAGCTGGTGTTTTTTTTTTTCTTTGTTCACAGGGGGCAGCTGGTGATGCTGGAACCAACGGGGGACCTGGACCCAAAGGAAACAGCGGCCAGAGAGTGAGCTCTAAGCCAATGTTTAATAAACAAGCTGTGTGTAGTTTGTTAGTATATGTGTCTGATTGTGATTACAATTTATTTGCTAGGGTGCTGCAGGTGGTGGTGGTGAGCTTGGACAGAAGGGAGAGGTTGGCTATCCTGGACCTTATGTAAGTATTATCCTTTAAATCAGTAAGCAAATCTGCTCATACACTCTAAACATGATATTTTTAAATTCATGCTGATTCTGTGTGGGAGGAAAAAAAATAAATAAATTAGCGCTCATGTGCTATCTCTATGCTATGAAAGACAAGAAAAATGTTTTGGCATTTGACCATTGCCAGTCCAGTTTAAACAGCCCCCAAAACAGATAAATCTTCTCCTCAGCTAAATCAAACTGTTGGAAAGTAATGTTTTTGTTCACACAGGGCCCAAAGGGACCCAGAGGACCAGGCGTATCAGTAAGGACATGTTCTTATTGCAATTCATTCTTTTAATGGTGGCAAAAAAAAATGGGAATCCTATGCTAACCTACCACATCCTGTTTTTTTATAGGCGTGTGCCTTGGTCAAGAAAATCAGAGAGAACTGTCGTATGTATTGGTTTGCAGTATGATATATATTTTAATATCAATATACTGTAATTTTTCTTTCTTGTTGTAAAAAAAAATTAAACTGACTGTAAATTATTGATGTTTTTATGGTTATTTTCTCTTGTAGCATGCTGCTATGGTAAGTGAACCATTCTTTTATTTAAATATATAACAAGAACTGGTTTATTAATTTTATAGCTTGAAGATTGTCATGTCACTATCTTGTCATGTCACTATCTGTTCTACAGGAGCTCAGGAATGTCCTCTGTATCCCACTGAGCTGGCTTTTGCCCTGGATGTATCGACTGGTGTATCAAAGAATAATTTTGACGGTATGAAGGACTTTGTACTCCAAATGGTGAATAACATTACCATCACTGAGAGCAACTGTCCACGAGGAGCTCGGGTGGCCCTGACACTCTACAACAGCGAGATGACCACTGACATACGTTTTTCTGATGCCTTGAAAAAACGTGCCTTGTTGGAACGGGTAAAAGGCTTGCAGACTCTGAGGACAAATAAGAGGCGCAACTTGGAAGCAGCCATGAACTTTTTGGCCCAAAACACCTTTAAGAGGGTGCGTAGTGGCTTCTTGGTACGCAAGGTGGCTTTATTCTTTGTGAATGACCCTGTGAACATCACAACAGAGTTCACAAATGCTGCTTTGCGACTCTACGATGCTGGAATCACCACTGTCTTCTTAATGCCTCGGCAGTCAAGGAGATTCCTGCAGGTGGGGGCACTACAACCAAGTACACAAATGAGACAATGCAGATAAATCTGTTTAAAACAAATTACAGTGCACAGTTAGAAAGGATGTGGTTAAGCTTAGCTGCAGAATACTTTCAGACGTAGCTTTCTTTTCACACTCTCATATTTGTCTCTTTCAGGTAAATACCACTATATTAGCCCATTTCAAGGACCTACCCTCTCCAGGGAGTGCAAATTACAACACAGTTATTAACGAAATACTTGACTGCCACATCTGCCTAGGTAAAAACATGCTTTATACACTGTAGTTCAACATTATAATCATCCACCTTATATGCAAACAGGAACATATAGCAACATGTGATGGAAAGGACTGTTGCTGAAAAGATTTTGTTTTTTTCTGCAGACGACTGCGCCCCTAATCCGCTGTGTGATTTAAAGCCTTCCTTGAGCACTAGGGAAAGACGGGCCTCCACCACAGACTTAGATGTTGATATGGCTTTCATCATTGATAGCTCTGAAAGCACTTGGCCGACTGTCTTTGCAGAAATCAAACGTTATATTGGTCACATGGTGAATCAGCTGGAGATCTCAATGGAGCCAGCCACAAGTGCTCATCATGCTAGAGTTGCATTGGTTCAGCATTGCCCATATGAGTATTTGTACAATGATAGCAATATTCCTATTAGCATGGCATTTGGCCTGACAGATCTCAAGTCAGTTCACGATATCCAGACCTTCTTACTGGACAAGGTGCACCAACTAGAAGGGAGTCGTGCTCTGGCAGCAGCTCTGGAGAGTACGGTGGAGCATGTGTTTGAGAAAGCACCACAGCCACGTCACCTGAAGGTGCTCATTCTGCTTGTGACTGGGCCAGTGGAAGAGAATGAAGAGAAGCTGCTGAAGGCTGCCATTGATGTCAAATGCAAAGGTTATTTTATTGTGGTGATAGGAGTGGGTAAGCACGTCAGTGCTGGAGATGCTCGTATCCTGGCCCAGGTGGCTAGTGAACCTTCAGATGTATTCTATAAGACTGTAGATGGACCTCTAGGCTTCTATGATGACCACCTCCAGAGGTTTGCCCAACTACTGCCCAAGTACCTTAGTTGTAAGTACAACACTTTAACAAAATAATAGGAGTTAATCAGCAGTCATACCTTTTTTACTTTAACAAATTTTCTTTGTTTTTGACAAATGCAGTGAAGGATGCCTTCTACATGTCCGCTGAAGTCTCAAAGCACTGCCCATTGTACCAAAGTGACCAACCAGGCAGGTCACAAAACACTTACAAGTAAGCCTTCTGATATTACTCCTTACACAAACAGTACCTCTTGCCCATAATATTCAGAATTATTTATTATTAACACTTTATTCTGCAGAATCCTTATTTTCTACTATTATACACCATTTTATTCTAGGAACAACAATAAATACCATGAGCAGGAACAGAAGGAAGATAAGGAGCAAAAGCTTAAAGGTTTGGGCATTTTTAAATGAATATATAGTTACTGATGGTCATGTAATGATGGCTATATAATATTACATCTGAACTGTGCCCTGATAATAATGCAGCCAATACATCACTACTAACGAGGCCTGAACTAGAGAAAGATAAACTATTAATAAAAAAAAAAAAAAACAGTGTGTGTATGTGTGTGTGTTCCCAGATGTAAATGCTGAGGACTCTCACCTAGTCAATGTTACCTCCAAAAGTTTCACTTTGTTGTGGGTAAATGATGATCCGAAAACAACCCATGAGGTTACTGTGACCCACCTACGAGATCATCGCATAATTCTTAAGAGGAACGTGACTGGTCCCCATCTTACAGTCCAAGATCTGGAACCCAGTCAAACCTATCATGTAGCAGTCACTGGTTATAGTCTTAAAGAAAAGGTTACCAACACCTACAAAGGCATAATTACCACAAGTAAGCTTATGATATCCACTGCTGCTCCCATTTTCACTACTATTGTGACTGGTAAAATTAACATCTGTTGTCAAGGTGACTTGACTTTTCATTAATGTGGATTACAATTAATGAATACAGAATACAATTCAATGAATTTACTATAGTTTTTAGGAAAAATAGCATATTTTGTAAGCTAGAAACAGCATAGTTTGCAAGCTAAAAAAGCTAAAAATATTTTTCTGCTCCACCAGAAGCGGAGGATCCTGCGTTTGTTGCCAAAGGTGAGGTGACAGGGGTAGTGGCAACGCCGCCACTGAGTAAACCAGAGACTGGTGAGTAAATTCAGCTTCATGGTCATTGTTTTAGCTTTTTGGCCAGTTGACTGGCTCAGCAAGATGTATTAGGTCAGCCTATAGTGATATACCATTCTTTATCCACATGTCAAAACAAACCAAGATTTTTATATTGCTACAATATATTTACTATTATTAAATAAGCTCATGGCTTAAAATCTTACACCTAAATTCAACTTTAGACTTTATTTCTCTAAGACAACTTGTAAAATCAGTGTGCGATTGGCATCTTTTGCATTTGTAATACAAAAGAATTGATTCAACAGATAAGTCCACCAGGGCAAAATTAATATACAATCTCATTGCAACTGAATAGCTGTCAGTACAAAAAATAGTGTTGTTTCCTAATTTTTCATAAGCTTAGTGTCTAAAGTTGGACATCATTTGAACCCAGTTAAAAGTTTCCTGATAATGTGGTATTCATGGTCACATAATGAACAAACTCCACATTGTCATTCGCAAATCTTCCTGGACAATTTTTAAGAATTCTACACTAGATTTTCTTCAGTAACGTTTTAGTAACCAAAACCAAAAATATCTTTACAAATCATTATTCGCATTTTAAATATGGTGACAGCATGTTTAGCACGTTTTGTTCAACCTCTTGTAAAGCAGCGGCCGCAGAAATAAAATGTAATTAATGTATAGTGCTTGAAACAAGTTACAGGCTAGAAACAAGCTGTGTGTAGTTTGTTAGTAAACATACAGCTGCAAGAAAAAGTTTGTGAACCCTTTACAAGGGTTTTTGCATTGATTAGTCATAAAATGTAGTCTGATCTTCATCGAAGTCACAATTATAGATGCAATTTGACTAAACCATAACACATACAGTAGTAGTTTTCAGGTCTTTATTGAGCATACTGAGTAACCAATCACAGGCTGGAAAAAGTCAGCGAACCTCTGTGCTAACAACTCCAATAGCTAATGGAGTCAGGTGTTTCAATTAAGGAGATACTATTGGAAGTGTGGGTTGTGCAGGTGCTTTGCTCTTTAAATAAAGACACACAAAGTCTGGTTACTGACACATGTGTTCTTCTCAAGAACAGTTGACTATTGTGAACCATGCCTCAATCCCATCAGCTTTCACAGGGTCTTAGAAGATGCATTATATCAGAAAAACACTGAACAAGAATGGTGTTAATGGAAGGACAGCAAAACTCTTTGGCAAAAATGCAAAATGCTACACTATATGGCCAAAAGTTTGCGGACACCTGACCATAACATTCATACAGCATGTACTTGTTGAACATCCCATTCCAGATTTAGTCCCAATTTGCTGTTATCCTCCACTCCTCTGGGAAGGCTTTCCACTACATTTTGGAGCATGGCTGCAGGGATTTACCCATTGAGCCACAGGAGCATTAGTGAGTCCAGGCACTGATGTTGGGTGAGGAGGTCTGGAGTATTCCAGTTCAACACCTTCCCAAAGGTGTTCAGTGGGGTTGAGGTCAGGGCTCTGTACAGGACACTCGAGTTCTACCACTCCATCCTTGGCAAAACATGTCTTCATAATCATACTAATGATAATAACAGTGTGCACAGGGGCATTGTCATGCTGGAACAGGTTTGTGGCCCTTAGTTCCAGTGAAGGGAAATTGGAAAATTATAGCCTACAAAGACATATATACAATTGTGTGCTTCCAATTTTGTGGCACCAGTTTGGGGAAGAACTGCATATGAGTGTGATGGTCAGGTGTCCGCAAACCTTTGGCCATACAGTGTATGTTTGGATGAGGAAAAAAGGCACAGTACACCAACACCAAAAGCTCATCCCAACTGTGAAGCGTGGTGCAATAAGCGTCACGGTTTGGAGCTGATTTGCTGCCTCAAGACCTTTATACACTGCAATCATTGAGAGAACAATGAATTCAAAACCGTATCGAGACGTTTTACAAGTAAATCAACTAAAGAATGGTTGAAAAAGATGAAAAATTTGTGATTTGGTGTGACCAAGTCAGAGTCCTGACCTTAAACCAATTGTGGCATGACCTGAAGAGGGCTATTCAATCATGACAGACCATGTTCAGGCCACTGTTGATGAATAACCAATGCAAAAACCCTGGTAACTCCACAGGGTTCACAAACTTTCTCTTGCAACTGCAAATGCATACTGTAAGATATTGTATTTTATTACTGGACATTTCAAATCTTCACTTTAAAAAAATGTTTGAGGGAAAATCTTAGAACCCCAATCACCTGATCTATATAAATCTGATATAATCCTGATATAAATCATGATGTATATTATTGGACATTCACTTTAATCATTTTAACTAATGTTATCTGTGCTTTATTTAGGTTATGAGAAACAACCTATTATAATAGCATTTGCTTTTCTTTCATAAGATGCCCACTTACTTGCATTTAAAAAAAAAAATCACTCTTTTGGTACTTTTGGTCTGAACTAAGATGCTTAATGCTTATTTTCTCTCCCAGAAAGTTTTTTAAGGGACGAAACAAAGGCTGACCCAAAAGTGGGAGGGTGTTGTTTATTGATTTATGAGAATGTCTTTTGGTAAAAGTACTCTATAAATAAAACTGAATTGGATTTGACTGGCATGTAGAGCCAAGGCAGGTTTTAGGACTGCCCCATGAAATGCAGCACAGTATCACATCAGTAACACTGGTGTTCCTGAGCAGTAACAGTTTCTCAATAGTTTCCTTAAAGGTTTATAGGTTCTTGAAAGTGTGCTTAATCTCAAATCATGCCTGAAACAGATTACCATTATAGTATTATAAGCATGTAATATGCCAGTATATAAGCATTATAATACCCTTTCATGACTTTCCCACCAGCTGTGTTCTGCAGTAGAGGCATTAGGCATACCAGAGCTGTGAGATCATTCACCATGTGGATCAACGACACATTAACCTATCACCACTCTAGATTTATTTTGAGTCAAAAGAAAGGCTAACATTTCTTAATAGCTTTGAAACTACTAACATTTCACAGCAATAACCTAGAAAAATCCCCCCCCTTTTTTTTTTAGGCTGCATGCTCTTGGGTCCTGAGAGGGCATAATAAACAAATAAAAAATGTCTGATTAGTTTCTGATAGTGGGTTTGCTGTGTGATGTCCATTGATCACTAGCTTGAGCTGGTGGATAGAAGATTTTGTTTTGCATTTTTGCAAAATGAAACACAATTATTAATCCCAAGTGATCAGGTGGATTGAGATGAGCTGAAAGTCGACACTCTTTCAACATGCTGATACGCCTTATACGGTCCCCTCTGAGTGTACTGCAGCAGCAAGGCCAGCTCTTTGTTTTTTGCTTTGCACTGAAGACATTTGGGTTTGAGATCAAAAGATGAATATGAGATGAGGTCAGAATTTCAGCTTTCAGTTCCTGATATTTAAATCTAGATGTTAGACCAAGTTAAACAACTTAGAACATGGCACCTTTGGTGGCAGATCGCCCAATCTTTAGGTAAGCAAATGTATCGGAACAGATAGTCTTAAAGTAAATTAACGTAAAAAATACACAACTGTTGCATTCTCCCTTCAGTCTTCTCTTCAGCGGGTGAAACGCTGCTCAGTTGATTTAAGGTCTGGTGATTGACTTTGCTAGTCTGAAACCTTCCACTTTTTCCCCTAATAAAGTCCTTTTGTTTTGCTGATGTAACAAACGTCAAGGATGGAGAGGAGGAGGAGGCGGGAGCGTAAAAGTAATGTTTAAGCATCTCTCTCTCCCTTGATGTCACCAGACATTATCCCTCTCTCTCACATGATTCTGATCACTTGAAACATGGGTGGGTTTAAACCAAAGGTGCCATGTTCTACGTTGTTTAACAT
>JAKKZN010000005.1:1268271-1283282 GCA_033441825.1 Pangasius elongatus
TTGCAGTAACTAGCTGGAAGTAATTTATTGTTTTCCTATTGTACTTTTCACTATTATTTACTTTAAATGCATCTTTATTTCATTAGATTTTAGATATTCTTTAAGGGTGCCGAGATAAGTTAGAGTAAAGAGCCTGTTCTCTTGAAGTGTGACAGTAACTCTGAAGCTGACTATACAGTTGAAGAGACTTGACTTTAACAGATAACAAGCAAAAAATCATTTATTCTCAAAACGTAAAGAGAATATGAATGTGGGAGTTTCACTCGGGTCAGGTCACCAATAGCTCAGGTGTAGCAAACAACTTAAAAATGAATTAAAGATGTTCTGTTATTTGCAGGCCATCAGACTACTAAACAGCTGCATGTCACTTTAAGCATGTTAAATGTCTCCCTAAACACATTACTCACTTTACTTTTACAGGACATTTACCACTCTGTCACTACACTCTGCTGCTCTTTTGACTTGTACATACTCAGTTACTTTCTACTGCTCTTTAAGTAAATTCTGCAGTATCTGCTCCTTTGTGCAAGGAGGAACAGGATGAGCACTGCCAGAGCCCTACAGAATGACCTCCAGCAGGCCACTGGTGTGAATGTCTCTGACCAAACGATCAGAAACAGACTTCATGAGGGTGGCCTGAGGGCCCGACGTCCTCTAGTGGGCCCTGTGCTCACTGCCCGGCACTGTGGAGCTCGATTGGCATTTGCCATTGAACACCAGAACTGGCAGGTCCGCCACTGTCTAGAGAAGCCATGGGGAATGTTATGCTGCCTGTAACATCGTTCAGCGTGACCGGTTTGGTGGTGGGTCAGTGATGGTCTGGGGAGGCAAATCCATAGAGGGACGCACAGACCTCTACAGGCTAGACAATGGCACCCTGACTGCCATTAGGTCTCGGGATGAAGTCCTTGGACCCAGTGTCAGACCCTACGCTGGTGCAGTGGGTCCTGGGTTCTATAATTATATTTTATATAATATAAACACACACACACACACACACACACACACACACGGTACATGCCAGATGCTGTGAAAAGCAGAAGGGCAGGTGTCCATAGGAAGTGAATGGTCTGCAGCACACTAGGGAGTATACGATCCACCCTCCTTTTACACGGCAACATTAACCGAATTCTTAAATTATGGATTTATTTCTTTAATGCTTTATTTTTTTTCTTATTTAATATATTTAATAAAAAAAGGCTTAAAGGTTATAAAGACCTAACCTTAGTAAAAATCTCTCACCTCTTTCTGGTACTTTGAATGGAGTTATCGCCTTGCTTTCAGCTGTTTTGGAGCTTGAAGCACTGCCTGATGCTTGACCTTCAGGACTTGTTGCTGGACTAGAAACCATCTGTTTAGAGGATACTGGGCTTCCAAATATTTTCTGCACAGAGTCTGTCCCAAAGACAAACTTGGGGGGAGAGACCACTGTTTTAGAGGTGCTGTGAGGACTGAGAGACACTGTAGGTGCATGACTGCTTTCAGAAGGCTGTTTAGTCTTTTCTTTAGTCATCTCCTCAAGCGCCTCAATAGCAGTTTTACCACACAGGGATTTTGGGTGGTTCAAGACTTCTCTAGGGGAAGCAGACATAAGAAGGGTTTCCTTTTCCTGGGCATCCTTGGCTTTCTCAAAAAATTCTTTGAAAGAATTTGCAGTCTCCTGCAATTTAAAGCGCACAGCCAACTGCTCAACTTTTCCTTCTCCTTCAGCAAAGTCATAAGCACTCCAGATCCATGCCTTTTCTGATCCCTTCATCGGCTCAAGTTTCATATCTGAGCTTATCCAGTGGTTTGCACATAATTTAAGAACCTGGTCACGTCTCATCACAAGCCTAGTGCGTTTTGTATCATAGTTTTGTAAAATTTTGATGTCTCCTATACCCCTTTCTTTCCATTGGCTGAGGTCTTTATCATAGCGATACAGCTTTGCTCGGTGACTGAACACTACCTGCTCATCCTCTTCTCCATTTAAAAGCTCAACCACATCAGGCATTGGAACGACTGGTTCAAAGTACTGGCCATCTCTTTCCTCTTCTTGATTTGATTCTTGTTCATCATCTGTTCCAACAGATGTCCCACTCTGATTCAGCTTAGCTGGGGACTTTGAGGGACTAAGCATAGGCTGGAAGCTAAAACTAAACCCAGATGATGATTCTCCAAAACGGAACAAATTTTTCTGTAGTGGACTGCTAGCTAGTGGAGAAGCATATACAGACATGTCAGCAGTTTCATCATGAACATCATCTTGCAAATCATAATTATCCCATTCCAAGGTGGGTCCAGTGCTCTCACTATGGGGTTTGATCATGAGTGCTGAGATATCATGTGCTGCTGTAACATCGCTTTCCTCCTGCTTGCCTTTCATTCCATCGTAAGTCAAGAATGACTTGAGGTCCTTAAGACCAGATTTCATTTCCTCAGCTTTCTGTATAAGATTTGCTGTTCGCTCTGAATTAGCCAGCTTATGAGGAGTCTGTAGAGGAATGTCCAAAAGGAGTCGTTGACAGTCCTCAAACTTTTGCTTAAACTCTTCGGCAAGTTCTGGAGTTTTAAACTTGGCAGCCAACTGTTCCAACTTGGGATCTCCATCTGCGAAGTCGTTTGCTAGCCATACCCAGGCACGATCTGAGCCAGAAAGGGGCTTTAGGTTCATTGTAGTAGTGATCCAGTGATTAGCACACACCTTCAGCACTTGCTCTCGTCTCATTAGAACTCTAAGCCTCCCATTTTGATTATTTTTAAGAAGTTTTAGGTTTCCAACTCCCCGTTCTTTCCACTGATGAGTTTCGTTATCAAACCTGAAAAGCTTAACACGTATTGTGTACAGACATTCCTCATCCTCTTCCCCCGTAACAAGGTCAACTTTCTCAGGCATCTTAACGACAGGTTCAAACTGAATATCATCATTTTCTTCAGTTTTATACATATCTTCCTCTTCTTGATCAACAGAGGTATCTGCCTTTTGGCTTTGCAGAAATGAGGTAAAAAGTTGCTCACCAGCCCCTGCAAAGCCTTTAAAACTGGGATCCTTCTGACCAAACTGAAAGTTACCTTGTGAAGACTTTGCCAAGTCTGCAAAACTGGATGCGTTCTGCTTTCCTGTAATCAGCGGACAGTCATCATTGCTAGTATTACTCACTGACTGGACAGAGGAGGAGGAGACCTCTTTTTCTTCTTTTCTGTGTTGTTCAGCAATATTTTTCAGAAACACTGAGGCAGATCCACTGTTGGCTGCCTTTGATTCAGGCCCCTTAAGACCAAATTTGAATCCACTGGTTAACCCTGGCACTGAAAAAGAGAATTTTGAACTGCTTGAAGATGTTTCAGCTTGAGTTGTTTGTGGCGTGTCTTTTTTACCCTGACCGAACTGAAAAGTCCCAGCTTCCAAGCTGGCTGTAAACCCTGCACTTGCTGGATGGTTAGCTTGACTATCAGTACTAAAGCTATAGGAGGAGGGTGCTGGTGCAGCCTTAGTGCTGTCTGCATTTGGATTAGGATTCTCGCAGGACACACAATGACTAGATGTGCCTTCATTTCTAACTAGACAGCTATCACAATCCCATTGTGCTTCTATTTTTCTGCTGCTACATGGCGCATTACAAGAAACACAGCTTTTTGCAGCTGCCTCATTCCTGACCAGGCAGGTATCACAATCCCACTGACCTGCTTTTTTGACAAACTTATCAAGTCTAGATCCAAATGAGCAGACAGAGCTTGCAGGCTGTTTGGTAGATTCTGGAGCAGCAGTGGTTTTGGTTTGACATGCAACACAAGTGCTTGCAGAAGCCTCATTCCTCACTGCACATGTGGAACAATCCCACTGTCCTGGTTTCTTACCAGAGCCAAATCCAGACACAAATGAAAAACTTGGTGGAACACTTGAAGAGCTGCTGACATTTTGGATAGAGGAATTCGAACTTTGCTGCGATTTTACATCACCCTGATTAGATGGCTGTGTTCCAAATTTAAAGGAAAAGGGAATTTGGGATCCAAATACCTTGAAGCTGGCATCATCACTGGCATCCTTGGAACTTCCACCAAGTCCAAAAGTAAATGCTCCTGTTGAAGTAGAAGCAGGAGCACCTTTAAATCCCTCGTTTAGTTTAGTTTCAGGTTTTGAATCAACACAAGGATTGGGGCTGCTACAAGCAACACATTCCTTAGATGAGGAGTCATTTCTTACAGAGCAGACATCACAATCCCATTCACCTTCCTTCTTAGCAAAAAGGGTTTTCAGATCTATATTTTTGTTAGAATCCACAAAGGTAGAAGGCTTGGAGTCATTTTCCTTCAATTGACTTGGAATTTGCAAACTCATAGACTGTTTTTTAGTTTCTGAAGCAACAGTGGGTTTGGATGAAGAATTTAAGGTTTGACATGCAACACAAGTGCTTGCAGAAGCCTCATTCCTCACTGCACATGTGGAACAATCCCACTGTCCTGGTTGCTTAACAAACTGAGAGCCAAATCCAGAACCAAATGAAAAACCTGGTGGAATACTTGAAGAGCTACTGAATTTTTGGACAGAGGAGTTTGAACTTTGCTCCAATACAGAACGATCTGCTGAAGATTCCAATTGACCAGACTTTGCATCACACTGACTGGAGGAAGTAACAGTTGGCTGTGTTCCAAATTTAAAGGAAAAAGGACTTTGAGATCCAAATGCCTTGAAGCTGGCATCACTGGCATCCTTAGAACTTCCACCAAGTCCAAATGTAAAGGCTCCTGTTGAGGGAGCAGGAGCGCTTTTAAATCCCTCAGCTGGTTTAGTTTCAGGTTTTGAATCAACACAAGGATTGGGGCTGCTACAAGCAACACATTCCTTAGATGAGGAGGCATTTCTTACAGAGCAGACATTACAATCCCATTCACCTTTCTTCTTTGCAAAAAGGGTCTTCAGATCAATATTTTTGCTAGATTCCTCAAAGCTAGAAGACTTGGAGTCATTTTCCTTCAGTTGACCTTGCATTTTTGGATGTTTAAGAATAGCTCTCTGAGCTTCCTCAAATTTTTGTTTGAATAAAGCTGCTTCATCTGCAGTCTTAAAACGAATAGCCAGTTGTTCTGTCTTTGGCATTTCATCAGCATAGTCCATAGCATACCATACCCATGATTTATCAGACCCAGCATTTGGTTTCAGAACCATGTCCGCAGTGATGTAGTGATTTGCACATATTTTCAAAACTTGCTCTCTCCTCATCAGCAATCGATATTTACCTGATGTTTTGTGCTTTAGGATTTTTATAGATCCAATGCCTCTTTCTTTCCATTCTTTTGTTTCTGCCTCAAAACGGAACAATTTTGCTCTGTTGCAGAACATTTCTTCTTCCTCCTCCTCTCCAGTTTTTACATCAATCTTATTGGGCAGAGGAACAATGGGTTCAAAATGCGGCCCATCCTCATCCTCTTCAGCATGGGTGCTGTCATCACTTTCAACACATTTCTCATCACTTTCCTCCCTAGTCACTGGCTTGGTCATATTTGTAAAGCCAAATGCTTGGTCAGATTTTCCAAAAAGAGTTGCTTTACCCTGTGCCCCATCAACAAATGGAAACCCTAAAGCATTTTTACTCCCAAAAGTAAAGACCCCACTATGGCTGTGTGTCGGGTCTTGCGACTGAGACTTTAGGGCCGAATGGCCTTCGGTTCTGGGAGGAATATCTGAAGTCAGAAGCCCCAAAAGACTTTCACTGTTATTTTTCACCTCTGCAGATGAGAAAGTAAAGTCACCATCATTAGATTTGAAATTTGAATTGAACTTGAACGCAGCTGCTGTTGGAGTCGTTTGGGAGGCCACTCCAGCCCCAACCTTAGAAGCTTCAACTGGAATTTGCTGGCCAAAGCTCATCTTTAAGTCCACTGACTTTCCTTCACTGCTCTTAAAGGACTGGGCAGGTATTACAGATGGCTTAGTGAAGTACCCAGGCTCTGGCAACGTCGGATTGGTAGATGGTTGAGAAACATTATGACTGCAGTATTCTTCATTGTACGGAGAGAGCAAGCTTGTAGCTGGTGACTCAAACCTGATAGAGGTACCAAAAACCTGATCTTGAGGGTACATGCATGCTGCTGTTTGAAGAGGGGGTGTGTGTGTTGGTTGCTGGTAGGCATACATATGCGGCTGAGGGAGACGATTCACTCCATAGACGGGTGCCTATGGGAAAGATATGTTAAAGGAATGCTCCAGTTTTTTTTTAACCTAAGGTCTTCCTACCACATTTGTAACCTGTAAAAGTTTGATTACTTTATACTTATTACTTATGATGGAAATCTATGGAATCTATGTAGCTCAACTACATGAGTTAGACATGGGAAAACAGTCCTTACACTCTACCAGTAAAGACCGTAGGCTGAAACATATGAGAAAGTCTTACCAAAGCTGTTAGCTTTACCCAAATTTCCAAAAACTAATTCTGGTTACTTATGGATTCCCAAAAGTTGTGGTATCCATGTGATCAAGTAGAAAGATGGTACCTTAGTGTTTACTTTGAGCTACAAAACCTTCTCTCAAAAAAACACATCTGAAAGAATAATTTATAGCTTAAATTAATTATCACTTTATTTTTATCTTAATTTACCATCTGCGACTACAATGCATGTTTTACGACCCAACAAATGCCTTAAGAGATCCTGTATTAGTATGTTCTAAACAAACAGGACTGTTCTTTTTTTTTTGTCTAAATTATTGTTGATGGAAAATTGGCAAATTTAGGTTTTGATACACTGATGACAGTTGCAGTCCTTGTTTCAAGATCACATGTCTGCCTACCTTGGATGGTGTTACGTTAGCAGCAGTTCGAAGAAGGTACTGCGAATTATATGCAGGGGATTGGTTGTAGTATACTGAAGGACCTGTAGTGGCGACTGAGAAAACCAAATAAATGTGAAATTAACACAGTGTCAAAAGTCAAATTTAGACATTGCACTCTGCCTTAAGTAATCTAGTTAGACTGACCAGTAAGTGGCACTCCGTGGAATGACTGAGCCGCTGAAAAGGATTCCGGAAATGCATCTGCTGCGTAATTCCCTCCATACACTCTGTGAAATGGGGACTCTGTTGATCCAGATGAGTTGTGCCTCAGATCATGAACCTCATTCTGCAAAGCAAACATTCAAAGATGGGCTCTGCATGACCTACTGGTATAACATCTTAATATTTGATTTTTAGAACTATTCAATGAACTGAAGTTACTGGCTGCAAACTGACCTTCAAGGCCTCGACTTGTTGACAGAGCATCTGCAAAAGTGACTTCTGATCCTCCACCCAGTGAGGGGGTGTTTTGGGAGAAAACTATCATCAGTAACAAAAAAGAACACCTTAATAATGTAAACAAAGCATGCACTTTGGGGAAAAAAAATTAAAACGCAAAAGATACTAATATACCACTGATCTCTTGGAGGGAGAGAGTACACTTTTGGCTGGAGAGGAGAATTTATGAGCAGCAGCCACAGCTGGTTCTGTGAGTGAATGTGGGCTCGAAGTCATTGGAAGTCCTTCGCGAACTCCATCCACAGCCTCTCCACTCTCTCCAAGCTGCTGATTGACATCATTGAGCAAGTCCATGATTTCCTCCACTGACACAGGCAGCTGTAATAAAATGTGAGTCACAATCTTAACGTTTTATAATCCCTGATTAACAATTAGACTAACAAATGTTGACTGGAATTAGATCCTGGACCTTCTCCATGTCATCTGCACCGGCATGGTAGACCTTTGATAAGTACTTCTTGAACTGCTGGAGAAAGTTGATGCACATGTCTTGAGTTTCCTCAACTCCATTTCCTGCCTCCTCAGAGAGTCTCTGATAGATCTGTGATTGATCAAACAATAAAAAAAAATTGCAAATGCATGGCTATCCATAAATTACTTAGTTAANAAATAACTAGCTTATGTGAGGTAGCAAATAATTACTCTAGCAAGATGCCAGTGGGAAGAGATGCAGTTGAGCTTCTCAAGCTTCAAGATAGCCTGATCAGTTTTGCCCTCGATGTCAAGAAGAGTAGCGAATGCTATCATAGCCTCCTCTTCATAGCCTTTAATTTCAGAAACCTAACAAAAAGAGGAGGGAGAAACATTTTTCCTGATCAACCAATTCAAGTTAAAAATCGAATCAGAAATACAAGCAAAAGAACGTATGATCAAATTTACCTGTATGTCCTTACTAGCAAAATGCATGAATAATGGATCGAGAGGTTCAGGAATGCTACGTCTCTTCTCAATTTTCTCGAGCAAGGGGAGCACGATATTCCAGTAATGCACACTACGGCCAACGTATTCTTTCTGGTCATAGTAGGAGTTAACACCATCACCCTGTAGAGAGGTTAGTCATGTTACATATTTATTCATTATTAACAGATGTTCTTTAAAAAAAAAGTTTGAACTAAACAGATTTTGATTACAATCTCACAATTAGAGAGATATATAAAACTAAGATATCTAAAACAAGACATAACAGTGTAATAGGACAAATTTCGTAAATGTTTAAAAAAAAAAAAAAAAAAAAGTGAAAGAGTTACCATTATACTCAGATGTTTGGCCCAGTGGATAAGCAGCACAGGCTGAAGACCATGTTTCTCTCTTGCTCGCAGTGTGTTCAGTCCGTGCTGGACAATCATTCGCAGTTTAGCAGATGTATTGGGTCTACAGATGGCGACAAATTAAAAACAATAACTAAACAATATTTCTACAGAGTGTCACATTACCAGTAGTATTTTGTGATCATGACCATATTTTCATGTTCAAAATATTTCGTTGGATTTTCATAATACATTGGATATAACAGTTCTACACACCCCTTGCTTAGGAATTAACCTCATGTTAATTATCATACATCTGTCATCAATACAATTACTCTGATTAAACCCAAATAAAGATCAGCTGATTCTGGAGGATTTTCTTGGTTTCGTCTGACTGCTGAAGTCATGGTCTGCAAAGAGCTTACAAGGTATGTAAAGGATCCCATTGTTAAAAGGTATTGAGGAATAAAATAATTTCCCAAACATTAGGAATACCACGGAATACCGTAAAGGCCATCAGCAACAAGTGGAGAAAACAAAGCACCATAGTGAAGTAACCAAGAACAGGACGTCCCTCCAAAACTGACAAATGGACAAGAAGAAAACTTAGGCTTCCAAGAGACCTACAGGAGGAATATCTGACAATATCTGCTCATTTCCTGAATGGGACAACAATCTCTTTTATTCTTCACATGTCTGGGCTATGGGGTAGGGTGGCTAGACTGGAAGGGGAAAAAAAACAAACAAAAAAAAAAACATCCAAGCCCAATGAAAACAAGACAGCTTATCACCAAAGAAGAAATTTACCTTCCAGCACAATACTAACCCAAAGCACAAATCCTAAGGAATGGAGTCAAGCCAACTAAGGAGTGGTTCAGAAGATGATCAACATTTTGGAATGGCCCAGTCAGAGCCCAATCACCTTTGAAAGAGTTCAACGATCGTGATGGCTATTAAGTTGGACGATTTAAATGTTCCCTTTATTCCCCCAATCCCATGAGGAATTTCACCAGAATTCTGTTGGTTACTGTATTGCGTTAAAGGTGAGGAAAGATCTAACATCATTTATCTTGGTTTAATCTTTTGCATAAAAAAAAAGCCCTGCCATTTTAACAGGGGTGTGCAGATATTTTATATCCACTGTAACTGTCTTTTGTTGACTCACACTGCTTTTTTATGAATGAGGCTATAGACTGCATCCCACCAATCTTTCTGTCTCTCCGAGTACAAGCGTTTCATAAGTTGCAAAGGTAAACATCTCGGCTCATGCAGCTGCGAAGTGGCAGAAATCATTGCCGTTTCTTGCAGCTGAGTGTGACTTGTGAATACCACACCACACAGAAACACCTGAAACAATTAAGAGTAAAGAGGTAAATCCTTTCTGATTGACATCGTTCAACATCTCAGTATACGCATAAGGAATAAGACTTGACAGGCCATGCTGTTATACAAAAATTCACTGTTTAATTCACTAATGAATGACATTAATGACGAATGTGTAATCGAGATTTGGAGCACTTACTACAGAGACTCCTTCCATAAATGTTAAATGTCTTTGAACAAAAAAACTTCACGTCGATGATTATAAAAATTACTCTAAAAACTAATTTTTAAATCCAATTATTATTAGTATTAGATTATGTGGTGTGTCGGCTGTATGAGTGCCTGTGCATGAGCTGTTACTAGAGACAACATTAAAACAAGAGCAGTAATATTAATGACATGTTACAGCCAGAACTGCCTTTGCTGCTATACGAAAAACAAAACGCATACTTTCTGACCAATCAGATTCGAGTGTTCAACCGTACTGAGGATGCAAAAAGTCACGTGTATATGTCCATCACTAGAATAAACCATGCTAATAGAATGGTTACTTAAAACCCAAAAATAAAAAATTATTTAAAAAAATGTGTCTTCACCTCAAGGTCAAGCAGACAGATCGACTCTGGACTGTTGGTGTCCAGTTTAAATGTCTCCAGAGTGAGACGTGGAAAGAGCTGCTTAAGCCAGTCTTTCAGCGCAGGTCTCTGGCCCATCATTGACCACTGCAATCCCAGCCATGTCAGGTGCTGTAAATCCCCACAGTGCAAGATGGAACCTATGAACACAAAGATGGAAAATATCATGCTGAACATTGCTTTTAACATTTGTCTGGTGTTGACAGACCAGTTTGTAATGGCAACTGCAGATGTAATAATTGCACAATAAAATCTATCAGTGTGACAGATTTAATGAAATAATCCCCACCATCACGCACTGTCCACTTTAATCACTATGCACTGTTCACCTACACCAATATGTCAGGCAGTTGCTTTAGCACTATACAGGAAGCCCGATTTCCACTAAAATTTCATTAAAAAGCAGCAATGAAATGATTACCAAAGTGTCTAAATTACTCATCAGGTGGAATTATTCACCTCTTGGTGGAAATCAGTATTTAAATGATCAGATCTCTCACTGCAATATTCCTCTATTCATTCATTAAGCTCAAACTGTTCACCGTGAACAGTGCTACCTGTGAGAGAATCTCCTTAGAAGCCCCAGACACAATGCTTCTGTGGGCTCCTGTGGCTGATTCAAGTAAACTGTGTTTTAATGGGACTAAATATTACCACTCACTGCTCAACAGGCTTTTATTACGCCATTTTTGGTCGTGCCTGGAAGCCGTGTGTCTCTGGGGGCGAATGCAAAATTCACCACCCACACTCCCAAAGATAAACATCTCTTATCTTGTTTAGTGGACAGTGCAGTTACTTCGTAACCAACTGCCAATCACTGAAACGGTAACGTTTTTACAACGGATGCCCTTCCTGATGCAACCTTCCCCAATTTTATCCGGGCTTGGGCCCGGGGCTGGGAGTGCACTGTTGTGTGTAACCCCAGTGGCCAGGAACTGAACCCGGGCAGGGAGAGTGCCGAGGCCTAACTGCTAGTCCTCCAGGGACCCTTTGTAGGTGTAATTTGTAAATATTATAAATAAACTTTAAGAATAAAGTCCTGTTTGATTATTTGCAGCAGCCTGATGAAATGGCAGACACTGCTTACGTTCAGCCAATTTTAGAAAAGTCTAAAATTAAAGACGAGACTGAAAAGTAACCAGAGGGCAGGCCAACACCCAAGACTTTAATTCAAAAGTCAGGGAGCAAAGAAAGGTCCTTTTAGCTGTCTCCGTACAGTACAATCGAATGGCTGTGTTTATTATTAGTACTGGATATCCATATGCTTCCCCTATTTTAAAAACCACCAGCCACTACTGGCCAGTATTACTCGTCATACAGGTACAGAACAATACACACTTTATTCCTAACAGTCAGCCATTTCAGTGTTGCTAGTGATGGTAAGGCTTTACTCATCACACACCCATTTATTATGCTGCTCTACATACAGTGTGTTCATATACTTTTACATACACAACATTTGTGTTGTCTTTAATGTGTTGTATCTATTGTATTGTCCTCACTGTACAAATTGTTGTGTGCTTTGTTGTCCATTGTGCAATTTCATTCTACTGTATGCTTGTATATGGCTAGAATGACAGTATAGCTTTCTAATTTAATCTGCATCAGACACTTTTAGTAATGAATCTTAAGTTTCACAGAGACCTACATATAACCGGGGTTTTTGATTTCAGTTCGACATACAATTTATGAACGTCTGTGTCTGATGTGTTTACATGCTGTTAGCATACCGCTGTCCCACTTAGCCAGCTCTTGTACGTCCGGTGACTGTGTGCTGATGTTGGAGATGTTGTCATTTCCAATGAACGAAAGATCCACGGGGGCTTCTGTACCGAAAAGCGTCTCAAACAGTGTGTCCTGCCCACTCCTGTTCCCAAACACCTCCACCACCTCCTTCACAAAGTGCTCCATCTCCTGGTTTAGATTCAGCAGCATGTGGCCTGCTTGGCTCTGACGATAACAGGCTAATGACTCTAGAGGTTTACCACAACGCGCAAGTGGAAAGAGTCTGAAACAGAAACCAGAACCTTGGATTTCACCCCTCCGTCTTGTAAGTTGTTCTACAACACTACGCTTAAGCATCTACTGAATACAACACATGACAGTGCAACAATGTTCGTCTGATTAAAACAATAAATAAATAAATGCATAGAGTCCCACTGTTGGAATATACATTACTATTCCAGGAAAAATGTGTGATATGCAGCAATTAATAATAAAGTTTGCATATAATCTCTTCCAGTTTCTATCATGAAGGGCTTTGACCGCTCTGTCCGAACATGTCTGTGTTACAGGAAGGGATCATTGGCCCACGTATTTGATTTGGCAGTTTTTACAGTTTTTGCCCTTCCTGATGGAACCCTCTCCAATTTTTATCCAAACTTGGGACCAGCACTGTGAATCAAACCCGGGCCAGAGTGGTGAGAGCGCTGTGGCCTAACCACTAGTCCTCCAGGGACCCATTTTATAACAAGTCATTATAACAAGCCCTAAGGAACATAGTTAATTGAGGTTAACTTTACACACACACACACACACACACACAGAGCACTTCATTAGGACCCTGTACACCTACTCCTACTCAAAGCATTCTTGATTCACCCTGACAGAAAGTGAGTAGGTCTCAAGTGGGAAAGTAAACTCATCTGCCATTTTAACTGGGGGTAAAAAAAAAAGAAGACCTCTGGGCATAATTTTAGTGGTACCTCGTAGCACAATGTTACAATTTGGAGCTCCAGTGCAAAAATGCATAAAGTGTTAGACTCTAACATACAATGATGTTAAATTATTGACTGCATGCCAAGACTGCAAATTCTGTGTGTCCCATGAAACGGAAGCTAAAATCTCTCGCAGCAATTCCAAACGTGTTCGCCATAATTTGCGGTTTCACTCTCTTGAAACATTTCCTAAAAAAAACGCTTGCCCGTGTCCTCCCATGATTTACGTATAAGAATCATCGTAATCATTAATGCCCACAGAATGCCAGATTTCAGACACCCGTTGACTCGTATGACGGATGACGGGTTGAAATGCTAGCAGCACCTCTGAGCGAACACGAGCGCCCGCCGCCCATAGCGCCGTTACTGGTGGCCAAGCCACTGGCTGTTGGAGTCGAACAGCTCTATGGCGTGTCTGCGAGCTGTGACTTTCCCACAAAATTAATAAAAGTATGTGCGTCACAATGTTCAATACAGCATTAGCATTACCTTTTAGCTACTTTCGTTTTCCAGTATGTTGTAATGTGACTGCCAGTGAGTTGTGCACCAAAATAATACACGGTGTCCCAAAAGCGTTCATACACGGGGGACATTAAAACTTTTCAAATACATCTTTCAAAAAAAAACATCGTTTTTCAGACAGCCTTTAAGAATGCCTTTGACAAAAGAAGAACGTATTAAAATCCTTCTCATGGTCTTCATGAAATGATTTCCCTTCCTGTTTTACCTGATAAGCCAGAAGGTAACAGAGGGCTGCTAAATCAACCACCGCTCTCCACTGCTGCTCTTTTTCCATGGCCATCTTCAGCAGCAGGGTCCCAGCATACAGATACAGATGAGCTCTCATTTCTGCAAACACCTCCAGGAGCTCATCCACAGCTTTAGTGGCAGTGCTCTTTAAACACTGCATAGCACGGTCAAAACTAGAATCACAAGAGACAATTCATCATTTTTTAAAGGGGTGTGTATATTTATACCTTTTCAGGTTGAATACTCGCTGTGATAAGGTTATACAGAACCAATAACCAGTAAGAACTGAGAGCAGCAGTAGGTTTATGGAACACCAAAATAAGAATAACTTACGTCTGAAGTGCATTCAGGCTTTCCCTGCAATCTTTTTCGGTAAGTGTGAGCCTCAGCAGATTACAGTGAGCCAGCAAGAGCTCCTTTTGGAACTTGCGACATGCCTTCTCATTAGAAGATACACTTGGTTGAGCCACGTATTCCTGTAGAGCATTTATATTTAAAATACGTCTCTCACTAACGTGGACTTTCAGACACATGGTGTTAAACGGATCTTAAAAATAATCACTTGGCTTGTAAGAAAGCTCAAATGCACCAGAGTAGGAAGTCATTTCACCAACCTGAAGTGTGTGGACAACAGCAGTGTACCAGTCTAGGCTGTGTCTTAAGACCCCGGAGTTTTCCACAGACAGGCAGTGCTTAGCCGCTTCTTCCAAACGTCCATCCAAGCAGTAGAGCTGCACAAGTCTGCGATTGACGTGGGCATCAGAAGGGCGGTCGACCTCGAGTCTGACGTCGTCCAGTATCTCGACTAAGGTCGGAACGACGGGGACGTGTGAGTCGTCAAAGAGGAAGACACAAAGAAAAAACATTAAGCATCAATCGTAAGCACAAGACAGAGTGTCGTTGTCTTGAATAAATTTTTCTTCTCTGAGGTGTATCGCAATATTTTTGCTTAATATTCCTCATGAATATTCATATTCAATAACTCACGAAAATGGGCCAGTCGTGGCCTAATGGTCTGAGAGTCGGACTTGTAACCTGAAGGTGAACCTGAAGGTGGTGGGTTCGAGTC
>JAKKZN010000005.1:1311635-1321947 GCA_033441825.1 Pangasius elongatus
GATAGGGATAGGTGGAGAGTGATGATTCGCTGTGGAGACCCCTGAAGGGAAAAGCCGAATGAAGAAGAAGAAGAAGAAGATTCAACTTACCTAGCAGAGATATTAATTGGGTCTCGGGGCAAGCAAAACATTGGACAGGGCAAGCTCGTTGGAGCTCTCACTTACCCAGTGGCCCAGCTAATTAATTTATGATTTTTCCATCCTTGATACAGTTGTAGAAGAACAGTTTGAAGTGTGTTGAAAGGCAGTTCAGTGTAAGTATATTGTGAATAAGAGTCCTGGGATGAGCACAGGACAGTCTTTATGAGTATAGCAGCAATTCTTAGGTACAAATCTACAGTATTCAGGTGAGATTATCCAATACATCATCAGTGTCCTGGGCAACGTCATCTTTCATTAAAAAGAAAAAAAAAAAAGATGTTGGTATGAAGAGTGTGGCATCCTTGAAATGTTTGATGCAGCATTTCACTGTACAAGTATTGTACAAATATGTGCATTTACCATGGACAATAATTTTAACACATTCAAAGAAAGAAACTGCTACCTCAAAACCTACTTATAATGGATGCCTAAGGGAAGAAGTTATTAAGAACGTGTTTTACAATTTTATTGGTTTATATATTTTGTTTAAGTATTAATGTCAAAAATGTCATTTGCACTCTGTAAGGGACAAATGAGACATGAGACAAAGTCCTACCAAAGTTTATTGCGTTCTTATGGAGTTTTATACAACTTTCCAACACTGGCGCAATACAGTAGAAAGTAATCTTCATTCCTTAATTCCTTTGTCATGATAAATAGACAAAATATTGTTTAAGAACTTGTAATGGTAAGTATATTAATTAAATCATGAACTATAATCAGTAATTACTGTAATTAAATTTCGATTCCCTTGTTCACGCCTACAGCGTTATAGGATGACTGCACATTGCTCAGTTTAATTACCTTACTGGCGTGGTGTTAAATCATCAGTGCAGTATTTAAGGGCAAAGCTTTTAGAAATTCCATTGAAATTTATTTTTATTTTCATTCATGTCAGTAAGTAAATTCCCAGCTTCCCTTATTCTCAGAACCATGTGAGAGCACCAGTGGCTGGTGGCAAGGCATCTAGTTACATGTTTAAGCTAACGGTTTATGTATTTACTTCCTTTAGAGGATTGTAATAGCCACTTTTGTTTCTGTAGATTTGTTAAAGAAAAAACTGACTGTTTGCTTTTCAGGAAGCATCTCAGATGATCCTGCAGTCTTCTCTGAAAGGGGAATTAGAGGCCATTCAACAGCAGCTGGAGAATTACAAGGTATTTAGTCTTCTAGCATGTTTGAGAATTACTGGGATGGTGTTTACATAGCAAAATAGCAAAAAGCTATATATCCACGCTGTCTGTAGTAAATGCCTTTAAGGAGGAGTGTGTGTGAGAGCTCCCATTGAGTTACATCCCCCATCATTCACAGGTTACTTACTGGCCAACCATTTGCTTATTTTCTAGCGATCATTGCATGATTTCCTTGTACATGTGATCATTTTGGAAATTAAAGTGCATAACATTTTACTAATGCAGGTAACTGATTAAGCATGTTGTACACACAAAGTGGTAAAGGAAAAATAAGGAAGAAAAGTGCAACTAACGTGTCTAGTGGCACAGCCCTAATCAGCATTAATTAACATTCTTCTGCAGTATAGTGTCCTACAAGGTTCTGAACCAAACATAATATGAACAGCAAATTTGTTCGGGAACAACAATAATTTGTTAGGGAAGTAGGATGAATGACCAAGTCCATCAGGTTTTTCTGTTCTTGTTAGTTTCTATCTACTCTTCCCTTAACGATGTATGGGGAATAGAAGGGTCCATACAGCTGAGGTCAAATGTTCACATACATGTAGGCTAAAGACATTCAAACCTGTTTTTTTTACAATTCCACACATTTCCTTTGTTATGTCAGTTAGGGCATTGACTTTATTTCCATAAGAAGTCATTTCAAAATAAGAGCTGAAATAATTTATTTCAGCTTTATTTATTATATCAGATTTTCAGTGGGTCAAATGTTTATAAATTTATAAATGTTTGTTATTATTTGGTGTCATTGCCTTTTAATTGCTTGAATCAAACTGTTGGTGTAGCCTTCACCTGAGAATCACTCGCTGCCGCTGAGGATGGACCCACATGCATAGCCTAAAGAGATGAGATTAATGTGGCCTTACATGGATACCCAAAGGATGGCTGTGGATGGTCTCACTTAGAGTAAAGATTGCATTTACAGAAAACAGTTTACTTCACCTGGATACTGTAGACTTATAGCTAAAAACACTAATGAAATTGAAATGGCTCTGATGCTTGTACTGAAGGTGCATTCAACACACCTAACATTGTTTGACTTTAAAGTATACGGTTATGAATAAGTTGTGGTCCGATTACACATGGTTCCACTGACCGGTGTCACCGGAAGATGGGTTCCTACCGAGTTGACTGTCTTTTTAAACAGTCTGGAAGTTTCCAGAAATTGATAGAATGAGTTTGAGAAGCTTCTGATTGGCCAATTGTCCTAATTAGGAATGCGGCTGTGGCTGTATTTAGAGACATTATTTAGACTGACTCGGCTGACTTGACAAAAAAAAGGTTTGGTTCCTCCTCACAAGCAGTTCTGCAGTTCAGGAAAGACTCACAAATTAACTCCCCACGGTGAATGAACTTTGGTCTTAAAGGTTCAACTGAACCCCAAGACAACAACAAAGAAACTGGTGAAGAGGTTACCATCAGGTACCAGTGTATGCACATCCACTGTTAAGAGAGTCCTACATTGACATGACCTTAAATGCTGTCTCACAAGAAAGAAGCCCCTGTTCCAAGACCAGCATAAAAAGCAAGAATGAGGTTTGCAGATCACAAGGACGAAGACCTAGCCTTTTGCAGGAGTGTTCTCTGGTCAAATGAAAAAAAAAAAGTGTAATTGGCCATAATGATCAACACTTAGAGGAAAAAGTGTGAGGCTTTTAATCTGAAGAACACCATCCTGACTATGAAGAATGGGGGAGGCAGCATCATACTGTGGGGGTGTCTTGCACCAGTCTTAAAAGAAAATGGTGCACCTCAGAAAATAGATGGAATGATGAGGAAGGAAGAATCTGAAGGCACTTGATGATGTTGGGAAGTCCTGACTGACACAGCTGGTGGTCCCTATCTTTAAGAAGGGGGATCAGAGGGTGTGTTCGAACTTTTGGGGGCTCACACTCCCTGAGAAAGTCTATGGCAAAATCTGTGGTACTGGAGAGGAGGATCAGGATGTTTGGTGCACAAACATCCTGATCAGAGGAGGATCATAGGAGTTTACAGTCTACATTTTGTGGACTTAGAAAAGCCATTTGACTGTGCCCATTGTGGGATGCTGTGGAGGGTGCTTTAGGAGTATGGGGTGCCTGACAGGTCATTAGGTTCCTCTATAACTGGAGGGCGAGTCTGGTCCATATTAACACCGTCAGGTCAGACTTTTTCCCTGCGTGCGTTGGACTCTGCCATGGCTACCCTTTGTCGCTGATTCTGACATTTCTGGACAGAATCTCTAGGTGCAGCCAAGGGGCAGAGGGTAGTTTGGTGACCTCAGGATTGCATCTTTATTTGCAGATGATGTGGTCCTGTTGGCTTCATCGAACAGCGACTTCCAGTGTGATCTAGGGTGGTTTGTAGCTGTGTGTGAAATGGCTGGGATGAGGGTCAGCACCTCCAAGTCTGAGGCCATGATGCTCAGCCGGAAAAGGGTGGGTTGTTCCACTCTTGAGATACTTAAATTCCTCTGCTTGAGGCAGTATTTCGGGATCTTGATAGATGGAGCGAGAGATTGATAGATAGATTGGTGCAGCATCAGCAGTCATGTGGACAATGTACCAGTCTGTCATGGTGAAAATAAAGTTGAGCTGAAAGGCATCCCAACCCTCACCTATGGTCACAAGCTCTAGGTAGTGACCGAAAGAATGAGGATGTGGATACAAGTGGTGGAAATGACCTTTCTTCACAGGTTGGATGGGTTCAGCCTTACAGATAGGGTGAGGAGCTCGGACATTCAGGGGGAGCTCAAAATAGAGTCACAGCTCCTCTACGTAGAAAGGAGCCAGTTGAGGTGGTTCGGGTATCTGTCTAGAATGCCTCCTGGACGCCTCCCCGGGGAGGTGTTTCAGGCATGTCCAATGGGGAGAAGGCTCCAGGGCAGACCAAGGACTAGATGGAGAGATTATGTCTCTTATCTGGCCTAGAATTGCCTGATTAACCCCGTGGAGGAGCTGGAGGAGGTGACTAGTGAGAAGGTGGTTTGGGCATCTCTGCTTAAGCTGATGCTTCTGTGACCCAGACCCACATAAGCGGAAGAGGTTGGATGGATGGACGGATTTATCCACTTGAACTCACTTGAATCAACTTCTTGAATGCTGTTCAGTCACTTTTGTGTAAATGTCTGTGTGTTTTGTCTTAGATTCAGTGTAGTGAACTGACTGCAGATCGGCACAGGCTTCAGGAACAGCTAAAGTCAGTGAGTGATCAACATCAGAAGTCAGTCACATCCTACCAGCACCAAGTGACCACTTTACAGAATAATCTGAGCTCTACAAAGGTATCTAAACCCTTCATTCATTTTATGAAAGCACTTGCAATAGTGGGCTAATCTAATAAAATCCTCTGAGCAAATGGTTCTGGATATTTGGGTGTAGAGTTTAACAATTTGGAATGTCTTCGTAAGTGTTACACACCTTTATGCACAAGAGGGAATGTATATGATATGCTATTTGCATTTTCAAGGATGCACTAAGCACGTGCTCACATTAAATTTCTGGGTGCGGCATTCAGGTTACGCAAATCATCTGCATGTAGTTTATGCCACTGAGGTTATAAGATTTTTCTTGGGTAGAAGTGTCTAAGACTGGTTTCAGGGATAGAAAATGAGGACAGAAGATGAAAATAGCTTTTTTTTTTTTTTCCTTTGTTGTCAAGTGTAATATGATGTAACAGAAAGGAAAAGATGTGTATGTTTAATGTGTAATTATATGTTTAATGTAATGTGCAGGCTGAATTTGAGTCCACAAAGTCTGAGTTTGAGAGTTACAAGGTGCGAGTACACAATGTGCTCAAGCAGCAGAAAAATAAGAGCTCTGCTCAAAGCGATGGGGATTTTTCCAAACAGGACAGGTGAGATTTTCTTCCGTTATTATGCTGTTTATTCTGCTGTTTAATCTGAAATTTAGTGACTGAAAGTTTTTGTCTGGTATTTTGCATTTTGCAATGAAACTCTAAGAAATTAAGACCATATAATTCGTTAATAGGTTAAAATGTTTGTTCCTGTCTATTGACAGCAGTTGTGATGATGATACATAACACATCAAGCACTAAATGACACTCCGTGTATGTTTTGCACTGAGCAGGGAGAACATGGAGACCATGCTGGAGCAGTTGAGGTCCAAACTGCAAGAAAGTCAACGTAATGCGCAGAGCTGCAACGCAGAGCTGGAGCAGCTTCAGACTGAATATGACACACTCTTGGAGCGTCACAACAAAATGTTACAGCAGACCATCGCTAAAGAGGCTGAACTGAGAGAGCGGTAAACAGGAGCTGGATTTATTGAATCATTCAGGACACACATTCCATCATTATTTACTAATATACATATGTATATTAAAAAGATATTTGTTTGTATGAATTGAAAGCAGTAGAGCTGTTAAAAGCATAGCAGATAATCACAGCGAATATCAGATAAGAGATAACACTCTTGTTAGGATTATGTGTTACTATTTTAAATATAAGTGCTGAGGGTTGACTATTGACTTTAAAGATGAAAGTTTACACGCTGGTACTGCTTGAGAGCCACTGTTGGGTCCTTGCCTCGCTTGTAAAAATGCTCAGCATAAATGTATCCAGACTATCCAGAATGTGAATTTTAAATCAAAGATATTTACATCTATAATGGGTGAAGCCTCGCATAGCACTGCATTTGATTTGCCATTCCTGCACTCAAGATACCTTGTGGCCCTCCATGCATACACCACCAGGGGACAGGTGGTGTATGCACTGTCTCTAACCTAAGTTAGAGACAGTGGTTAGATGGAATTGCCATTACATCTAACTTGTTAGGACTGGAACGCTGTCAGGGCTTTGGCTAAGCAATACAACCAGATATTGGTGACCCAATATTCTCGGATGTCGATACATTTCTAATGACAGGTTTAGTGTAATACCATACTCTTTCACCTGAAGAACACTGCAGATGTGGAAGTAGTTGGGTGAACCCCTGCCTCTTGGATTCAAAATATTCCTTAGCTTCTTCCTTAGCTCTTGGGCCTGTGGTGGTGTAGCCCCTTTATGCTCAATGGGAAATTAAAGCATGTAGGTTTTAATAAACTAGAACTAGGAATAAGCAATACCCAAATGACTAACAATTGACAAAACTAAATCCCAACTAGCTGCCAAAGTGAACACCGATTTGCATTAGCATCCACAACATGCACAAGCTGAGTTGTCTGGCAAAGTTGCACTGTTGCGTTAAGGACGCTGTGTTAAGGACGCTGCATGTTATAGGCAATTGGTGGTTTATCTTTCTTTTTTTACCCCCAATTTCAGGTTACTGTCACTGCATTCAGAGAATGTAGCACTAAAATCAGAGCACAGCCAGTCAGTAGCACAGCTAACAGCACAAACAGAAACATTGCGTAGTAGCTTCCGGGAGCAGCTACACCACTTGCAGGATGAACATCGCAGCACTGTAGAGACCCTGCAGCACCAGATCGCCAGCCTGGAGACCCAGCTGTTCCAGCTGCAAAAGGAGCCTGCCACCTCTGGTAAGAGCATTACCAGTTTTTATACCATGTTTGAGTTTGGCAGTGGTCAAATTTTCCAAAAATGTTTGAATATATGGATAAAACAAGGTGTAGAATTCAATAATATAGCTGCAAGTAGCAATTAAGGGGGCCAAGCAATTTTTGCGCTAACACTTTAATGATGGGGGGAGATCTGAGGGCATTGGGACGATCAGCACTTGTTACCAAGGAGATGTACTAGATCTCCTTGAGGAAGAAACCTTGGGAGAAACCAGACTTAAAAGGAAAGACATCCTTCTGGGTGACACCAGATGTGTGATTATCAGCCAGTACTCATATACAGGTTTATACTATAAAGTCAAGCAGTGCTAAGTGTGTAAAGGATTTGAGTGTGAGCATATCACATATCATAAACTTCTCAAACAGTGTATGAAGCTGCCATAGATTTCCATGAGGAAGTGTACTACTACTACTACTACTAATACTACTACTACTACTACTACTACTAATAATAATAATATGGCTGCAAGCAGTGATCTGCAGGGTCCAAGAACTTCTCAAAAATAGCTAGTTATGTGAAAAGCCTTTCTGAAACCTGGTTGGATGAAGACTGCCATGTTTTTGAAGTAATTATGTCATGATTAAAAATTGATGCAGATTGATGCAGCGCACCGAATTTCATCCATATATGCAAAAACATAATGCCTGTTATTTATAATATGGCTCATATTTAGAATGCCTTAATAATGCCTTGTTTTTGCCTCTTCAGCTGCTCAGCAGCAGAGTAAGAAGCCGCAGTCAGAAAAGAAGCTTTCGGATCTGCCCTTGTTTGAGATGAACATGGCGCGAGAGGAAGGTGAGGGAATGGAGACAACAGAAACCGAGTCTGTCTCCACAGCAGGGACGCCCCCACCCAGTCTCGAGCAGCTCCTTACTTCACCTGACCCAAAACATGGTACAGATTATTCCACTGCTACTCCTAGTTTTGTTTTAAAACTGCTTTTGTTACAGCTTTCTAAATGAACCACTTGAGTTGAGTTAGGGCTAACTTGAAATCAGATGGCTGCTGCTTGTTACGGTTGCGATGAATGCTGTGTTAGATGTGTGTTTTGTGAGATTTGGCTAATACTATTGCATGTATTGAAAAGTAAGGTATGAATATTTTTTTTTTAATTTAAATTTCAGCTACTATGGGGGTTTCTCATGGCGCAGAATTAATTTAATGCTGTGTAGCTGTTTGCCTTTCTAAAAGTATCTTACAGCAGTGTGAGTTTAGGATGCAGTTTAGTTTAGGAGTGCTTTATTGCTATGAATGTTACAAATTGCATTGCTGCCAAAGCAATCAACATAAAAAGAACAAATTAACAAAATCATGAAAATAAATGAAGAGGATCATTCGGTTTTTAGACATTTAGAAGTTTATGATTTTATTAATTTTTATGATTTTTCTCTCTTTTTTTTGGGGGGGGGGATTATGCCAACACTGAGGAAGAGAACATTTGTACAAGACATACAGAAGCAGATAATCAAAATAAACCTCTGCTAGCTATATGTTTTTGTTACTATAATACAATTACGCATAGAAACTATGTCATCAGTGGTGGTTAAACAGCTTATGTAATTATTTCTTATGATTGGGTATTGTGTGTGCACATGATGCTTGCGTGTGTGTGTGTGTGTGTGTGTGTGTGTGTGTGTGTGTGCATGCAGAGCCCTTTGTGTGGCAGGTGGAGCCCACGAAGGAGGAGCTAACTAACAAACTGAATACAGCCACACGCAGCATGGAGCACATGAACAGCCTGTTACATGAGAGTGAAGCCACCAATGCCATCCTCATGGAGCAGATCAACGTGAGCAACATATTGTTATTTTGGCCAGTTCATAATTCTGTCACTCCCCAACCGTGTGTGCACCATTTTAGGGAAGCATTAGTGTGCTTGCAAAATAAAGGATGTACCATTTAAAAGATTCGACGTTGTCATGTTCAGTATCCTAAAGCATAGAATTCCAGCCACCACATTGACTTAACTGACTGACTAAATATTTCCTGTGTAGCTCTTGAAGAGTGAGATGCGTCGTCTGGAGCGGAATCAGGAGCGAGAGAAATCGGTTGCAAACTTGGAGTATCTGAAAAACGTGTTGCTGCAGTTTATCTTCCTTCGTTCCGGCAGTGAGAAGCAGGCGCTGCTGCCTGTCATACACACAATGCTACAACTCAGCCCAGAAGAGAAGACCAAACTTTCCGCAATTGCATATGGTAGGTTAATTAGCATCTGTGTCTAAAATCTACTTTTATTTTCTCTGATTGTGTGGGGTTAAAAAAAAAATTAAAATGCATCATATAATTTTATGGAAAATATATGGCCTTAAGTGGCACTAAAATGTGATATTACAGTGGACTGAAACACCTCTGTAATTTTAATCCAGGATCTTTGAATATCTATGAAATTTAATTTGGAAAAGTCTCAATATCTTCCTGTCATCCCAAAAAGCTAGCAGCTAGCTAAACAAACTTTTGACCCATAGAAAATCTGTCTCTTAGGTGTTATTTTGAAATGACCTCTTATGGAAATAAAGAATTTACCATAATTGACTTAACATAGGAAATGTATGGTAACACAAAATGTTTGATTGCACAACAATTATACCATTTTCTTGTTAAAAATTGAGTTAGAATGTCTTTAGCCTAGGTGTATGTAAAAGAATTTTTCCTCAACTTTGTAATCACGGCCATTTAAAGTTTATGGTAGTAACAGATCAAGATGAAGTTAGTAGTTTCTTCTGACACTTGTATGTGCATTTTTAAATTACTTACCCCAATGTTTGGCTCAGGTGAAGAAGAGGCTGCAGCATCTAGAGGATCAGGTTGGACGTCATATCTCCACAGTTGGTCTGGCATCAGATAAGAACCCGAAACCTCAATCATCCATGATTATATATATATATAAAGAAAGTCCTCTGTATTTTTTTTAAAGAATATTTTTATTATTCTTGTAAAGACAGTATGGAGTTGACTTGTGTAGCATAAAAATCAACAGCTTTCATTTCTTTAAAACACCCTTTAATCAGCTTTCCCTGTTATATGTGAAGGTAAGTGGTTAATGTGTAATATCTAAAGCCGCAATGATTACCAATACCCACAAATTTGTTAAACATTGTTAAAGCATTATACTGATGTGTTGAAACTTTATTTTACCTGTCCTTCTAAGTCTACTGTATCTGTACTGTAATTGTACAACAATAAATTGTGTCATGTCAAGGTCTAGTTTTATTACCCAAATATTACTAGCATAAACTAACACAGTCCAGCATAACATTGTCTCAGACACTGATATCACAGGGTGTTTTTCATGCATTCTGGCTGTCTGACATAAAATAAGCCTGAAGCATAATACATGTTGCATCTATAGACTGAAAGATTAGTTATGATTATCATTCATTTATGAGTTTAAGTACTTGGGGTCAACAGTCCAGAGTAATGGAGAGTGTGGGAAAGAGGTGAAGAAGCGAGTGCAGGCAGG
>JAKKZN010000005.1:1339337-1354077 GCA_033441825.1 Pangasius elongatus
ACCTACCCCCTGGGGATGGGAGACCCAGGCCCACTCGCTCCGCCTATGAGATGCTGTCAGACGTGTCCATGCCCACAGAGCTGGGGTTCCTGACAGCCAGAGCAATGCAGGTGACAAGGAAGAGGTGAACCAGGACAACATGGTCACGGTTCTGGCAGGCCTGCTTGGCACAGGATGAGGACAATACCAGAGCGCTCTCGGGAGGTGAGTCCAATCCCCCTGCTAACCCTATTTCTGTTGTGTCTACCCAGGTTGTTTAAGAGGAAAGTTTCAGCTGGGAGCAGAAGGACCACCCCCGGCTAAAGAACTGCTGGAGCCAGGTGCAAGTCACTGAAGGCGTACGGCAGTGGCCGGACCAGCGCCTCCCTGACACCCACTTCCTAGTACATGGAGATCTACTGTACCAGAGAACAAATAGATGAGGAGAGCCTTGTGAGCTGCTGGTGGTTCCCCAAGGCCATACCCAGGCCTTAATGCACCTGGCCCATTCACATCCCCTCAGAGGTCACCTAGGGGCTTGAAATAAATTGGAAAAACTAAAGGACTGCTTCATATGGCCTGGATGCCAAAGTCAGGGCCTTCTGCCAACAGTGCCCCCAGTGCCAGCAAACAATCCCCCAGAAGCCTGCTCCTGCACCACTCACCCTCTCCCCATCATTGGCGTCCCCTTTCAAAAGGACTGCCATGGACCTAGTTGGGCCGCTGCCAAAATCAACCCGAGATCATAAATATGACGTAATCATTGTGGGTTACACCGCCAGGTACCCCAAGGTAGTTCTTCTCAGAAAAGCCACCTCCTGTAACATCTCCTGTGAGCTCCTACAGTCGTGTGGGCATCACAAAGGACATCCTCACCAACCAAGGTTCGTCGTTTATGTCTAAATTAATGGTGGATCTGTGTCGGTTGTTGCAGGTTAAGCACCTGAGGACGTCAGTTTACCACTACCAGATGGATGGTCTGGTGGAACGCTTCAACCACAACCTGAAGAGGATGCTTTGCCGGGTGGTAGATGAGGAGGGCAGAAACTGGGACCTGCTTCTTCCCTACGTCCTCTTCTCTATCTGGGAGACTCCCCAGGCGTCTACCGACTTTACCCCATTCTTTGGACGGTGACCCTGAGACTGTTGGATGTGGCCCAGGAGGCATGGGAAGAGCAGCCCTCCCCATTCCGCTCTCTCACTGATTATGCCCAGGAGATGCAGGAGCAGATAGATCATGTTGGGCCAGTTGTGAGACAGCATATGGAGGCTGCACAAAGAGAGCAGAGGAGGGCCTATGATCATCCTGCTCATCCCCGAGAGTTCCACCCTGGGGACAGGTCCTCCTCCTTCTTCCAAATGCCTCCTGTAAGCTCCTGGCACGGTGGCAAGGCCCGTACATATATATATGGCAAGAAGTGCAGTAAAACTAGAGTGCTTTTCCATAATGGAATTATTACTAGTGAAGGGAATTAAGCTGTGCACAGAATTAGCGGTTTTGCTTCTGGACACAGTCTGTATAAAGCTGAATCTGTATGTCTGAATTGTTTGAATAGCCAGATTTGCATAACAAAAAAGTAGGTGTTTGTTTTTTCATTACAAAGAAAAAAGGAAATGAACTGAATTTTCCATGTTATAACTTGGCTTTCAAGCAGCTGAATGTCCAAGAGTGACATTGAAACTCATGTCATGGCAGTTCTGGCTAATGCTAACACTAGTTAGCATGGTAACTCTACTTGAACCACTATAGGTGTCTTGGGGCGGAGCTTTGTGTACATGAGCAGGAATAGAGTAAAAAGAGTAAAAAGAAAATTTCAAATATTATTCAGCTCCACTGTTTTAACCACTGTCTAAAAAAATACTGTAAATATTATATAGTATTAAACTCACAGGACCAGGTCCAGACTTATAGTCCACATTTTCATAACTACATAAAAGTTCAATTAGTTTCACTTTATTTACTTAATAATTATCTGAGATTTATGTGCATGCAGTAGGGACTCACCAAGCCTACAAAAATGCAGAAAAGTTGAACCACATCTGTGTAAGCCACTGAGTATAACCCACCCACCAGTGTGTAGAAGATGGCAATCAGCGCTGATATTATAACAGACATGTTGATGTTGATGTCCACTATGACACTTAAGGTGGCACCTGTTGAGGAATAATAACTTTTGAATTATGATTCTTATAAATAAGTGTAATATTCACATCATCCTGTTATGTTCAGTGCTTCTGTATGTTTGTGTTTGAGTCATTTGTTTCCGTTTTCAGGAAGTCCAGGCCATGTGGATGTCACTGCAGTCTATCCAGTCCTTGTTTTCTGTGGTTTTGGGCCTCTTTCTCATGTGTTAATTGGACATTTGGAGACCTGTTTTAAGATATTGGTAAAGTGAATGGAATGTTTTTTTCCTACTCACATGGTTTGGTGCCTCCATTTTTTCTTATGTGACTTTTTGAACTGAAATTGTCTGGGATTGCCCCATTTGAATATTGTTAGCCTAGTTTTCTTGTTTATATATTTTGTATATAGTACACCTAGTGGCAATTTAGCATAGCCAATCCACCTACTGGTATGTTTTTGGGAAGGGGAAGGAAACCTGAGGAAACCCAAGTAGCCATGGGGAGAACATGTGAAACTTTGCACAATAACCTGGGCTTTACCAGGGGACTCTGGTTGTGTGAGTCAGCAATGCTACCTGCTGTGCTATCATACTGCCCTTTTTTGTGATTTTATTTATTATTTTGGCCTCGGTCATGCCTGATGTTTTACATGGTTCTTTTAGCACAGATCTTGTTTTTGGGAGCAGTCGTGGCCTAATAGTTAGAAATTCGGACTTGTAACCCGAAGGTGAACCTGAAGGTCGTGGGTTCGAGTCTCGGGTCCTGCAGGGATTGTGGGTGGGGGAGTGAATGACCAGCGCTCTCTGCCACCCTCAATACCACGACTGAGGTGAGACCCTTGAGCAAGGCACCGNAAAATGGCTGCCCACTGCTCCGGGTGTGTGTTCACGGGTGTGTGTGTGTGTGTGTGTGTGTGTGTGTGTGTGTGTGTTTACAACTGTGTGTGTGCACTTGGATGGGTGAGCACAAATTCCGAGAATGGGTCACCATACTTGGCTACAGGTCACTTCACTTAAGATACACATCAGTTTATCTTTGGATTTGTTTGTCTGTGTAAAGTTGACATAAAGTGAGTTTGAACTGTACTTATGCCCATTTTGAGATACAGGCAGTGCCAGGTCATACATAAACTGTATTTTGGCTACTCTTTTCAGACAAATTAGAATTTTTTTTCCCTTCCTGCTTGACTTCATCTTGTTGAATGAAGGTTGAATATATTGAGCATTGACAGCTATAATGTGGTCTAACAGTGGAACATTTACATACCCAGTGCTGACAAAATGGCTGCTGACCAGAAAATTTCCCCCATCAAGGCTGGTATAAAGAGAAGGCCACCCATTCTCTTCCCATAAAGCTGCTGAAAGGGATCGAGCATGGTCACATATCCCCTGGACCGCATCGGCTTGGCAAAGAACAGACCACCTAAAGCACAAGATAGGAGTGTGAGAAATATGAGCAATGATTCTAGGAAGCATTTCAGAATTGCATACATGTTAACAAATGCATACATGTTTCCCTAAGAAAGTTAAATATGGAAATTTAATATTATCAAATCACATGCTGATTGGTGCTGCCTAAAGTTCTTCTGGGATTCATCCCTTTACTTTTTTCAGTGATAGGGCTATTAACAAAATGTTTGACTCAGCAATGGAAACATGGCTTTGTGGCAGAGTATTGGCTATATATCCTGACAAAATCAATATTAGACAGCTGAGTTATTTCTAGGAAGTGTCAACTGAAGTGAGGAACCCAGGCAGCAGCACTCCAGATGAGAGAAGCTGACAACCCCAAGAAAACAAGGTTTATAAGTGGCTAGCTTTGACAACAGCTGGAGTTGTTGTGCATTTATAAAATAAAAAGAGGTATGTAATGGATGTGAGTCTTACCTACAACCAAGCTAAGTGCATAACCGAAGGGTGCCTGTGCCCATGCCAGTCCATAGCCAGGCAAATACACATATTCTGCTGTTCCATTGATATATCCTCCACCAACCCACGTGGCTAGAAGTTTTCAGAAAAATAAAACATACATAAAATCACTAAACTTGCTTGCAGTGCAATTACAAAGTGTATGTGTGTGTGTGTGTGTGTGTGTGTGTGTGTGTGTGTGTGTGTGTGTGTGAGAGAGAGAGAGAGAGAGAGAGAGAGAGAGAGAGAGAGAGAGAGAGAGTCTGTATACTGTTGTATTCTTGTATTATATTCAGGTAAATAAATGCACTTAAGATACACAAGACAATAAATATATGTTATAATAAATTTCACATTAGAACCAAATCATTTCTCACTGAAACAATAAGTAGTGGTGCCTGAATGATGTTTTCATTTGAATGTGTTTTTCACTAGAAATCAATAATTCAAGGCTTTCTTCATGAAAATCGGTACAGTCATTTTTAATTTGATTTTTACACTGGTGCAGATTCGACTGTTTGTGGGGAAAAAATGAGTGTTTACAATCCTTTTGCCAACTATGTAGGCTACTGCAATACATTATGACTGTCCAACATTATTTAAACAAAGGAATGTGACATTTTAAAGTCAGAGGAGTAAAAGTAGATTTTCCCCCCAACCACATTAAGTCAAACTTACCGGTCATAGTAAATCCACCGACAAACAGCCCAATGTCCCGACCTCCCACCATTATAGATTCACTCTGGTCTGTACTGTATCCGACCCCAGAGTTTTTGTTTTTCCAAGCTGCCCAAATTCCAACAAATAAGATGAGCAGGTAAAAGAGCGCGATCGCCACCAACCCTTCCACATGGATGACCATCTTCAGCTTTTCAGGCGCACTTCATGAAGGAGCTGAAGGGAAAATGCGCACAGTGAAGTGCAGGAGAAGGCAGAGCGCGTTCACACCCGGCACTTCGGCTGGAAGAGCTGCCAGGTTCACACGCTTTAAAACGCTCACATTTTCATATTTATCCACACTGAGAAATGTAAATGCTTTATATAAAAGATTTCTCGCATTATCATACCGTTTCCACAAGACGTATGTTTCATACATTTTAATAATAATAAGTTTACAAATCAACATGCAAGCAGGAATACGTTAGAAATGTCGACAAACGCGGTTCTTGTTGGTTAGAAGCAAATAAAAAAGTATGAAAAGAAATGTTAGCCATACAAAATAAACTATGAATACAATTCGAACAATGATTCTTACAATTTCAGTCGTATATGTGTAAATAATTCCCGAATGTTTCCTGAAATTAAAGATGACAGAGATAAGATCACACAACTGGCAGCAAAACTCCGATATCCAAGCCAAGCGCTCCACGGCTTCTTCTTAACGGAGCCGGATTTCGTCAGAAGCCTGTGGACGTCACTGAGTCTGAAAGAGAGAATAACCTACAGCATACATGTTAAAGCGCAGTACAGTGTGAGTTAGTCAGCTAACAGAGCACAGTTTCTGTGAAGATCTTCGATGGTGGAAAACATAAAAGCGGAATAACATAAGGCTTAGCGTCTAGGGATCAGGGACAAAATATAGTGCATATCTTTATCAAAGTTAATTATCTTCTGTAGTCGATGAATGAACACGTTATGGTGTGTTAATGGTGTGTTAATGATAAATGAACACTTCATGGTGTGTTAATGGTGTGTTAATGATGAATGAACACGTTATGGTGTGTTAATAGTGTGTTAATGATGAATGAACACATGTTATGGTGTGTTTATGGTGTGTTAATGATGAATGAACACGTTATGGTGTGTTAATGGTGTGTTAATGACGAATGAACACATGTTATGGTGTGTTTATGGTGTGTTAATGATGAATGAACACGTTATGGTGTGTTACTGGTGTGTTAATGATGAATGAACACAGGTTATGGTGTGTTAATGATGAATGAACACGTTATGGTGTGTTTATGGTGTGGTAATGATGAATGAACACAGGTTATGGTGTGTTAATGATGAATGAACACATGTTATGGTGTGTTTATGGTGTGTTAATGATGAATGAACACATTATGGTGTGTTAATGATGAATGAACACGTTATGGTGTGTTAATGGCGTGTTACTGATGAATGAACACGTTATGGTGTGTTAATGGCGTGTTACTGATGAATGAACACGTTATGGTGTGTTAATGGCGTGTTACTGATGAATGAACACACGTTATGGTGTGTTAATGGTGTGTTAATGATGAATGAACACAGGTTATGGTGTGTTAATGGTGTGTTAATGATGAATGAACACAGGTTATGGTGTGCTAATGGTGTGTTAATGGTGTTAACACTAATTCAACTACTGAATTAGTTTTCTTTTTTTTCTGGCTACAATCAAGCAAAATAATGATCTAATAGAAAATAGATGATGAGGTTTGACGTATGTTAGCAGGTTACTGTTACAGTGAAACTGAACTTTTTAAATGCTGTAGCCCATATTCCACTCAAGAAGATGAATCCTATGAATTCTCATTAATAAATATGTTGTTCTTTCGGCTGCTCTCGTTAGGGGTCGCCACAGCAGATCATTGATCTGCATTTTTAATTTGGCACAGTTTTTATGCCAGACGCCCTTCCTAACACAACGTCTTGGGATCAGCACTGGGATTGCACTGTTGGTTCCCTAGCTGGGAAACGACCCCAGGCTGTGGCAGTAAGAGCACTGAGGCCTAACCACTTGTCCTTCAACGCTGCAACGTTATAGACATTGTATGTTAGTTATAGACAGTATAAAGTATATAGACAGTTAAAAATGAAATATTAGCACACTTTGTCCATTTAAAATGCTCCAAGACATGCCTCAGAAAAAGAAATGTGGACCTCCTTTTCCTCCTTAGGAGAAAACAACTGAAAAGAACTGTATGCAAATATAAAAATCTTGGGACCACACAGGCACTAAATCATTTAGGAAAGATGCACAAAAATAACTTCCAGGGATGAACAACCTTTGGTTTGACAGGTTCAACTGAACCCCAAGACAACAAAGGAACTGGTGAATGAGTTTGAGGAATCAGGTACCAACGTATGCACATCCACCATTAAATGCTGTCATGCAGGGAACAAGCCCCTACTCCAAGAGTTGTTTAAAAAAGCCAGACTGAAGTTTGGCCATAACGATCAGCTCTATGCATGAAGAAAAAAGGTGAGCCTTTTAGTCTGAAATACACCATTCCATCTGTGAAGCATGAGGGTGGCAGCATCATGTTGTAGGGGTGTTTTACTGGAAAAGGGACTGACACATTTCAGAAAATAGATGGCATCATGAGGAAGAGCATTATCTAGAAAAACTGGAGCAAAACCTCAAGACATCCACCAGAAAGGTAAAACTTTAAACTAGAAAATTAGAAAAAAGAAGTTGTGAAAAATTGAGTTTGAATGTATTCATCCTAGGTATATATAAAATCACCCATACTGTTACATACCAGGAACCAGGGATTCAGGATAAAAAATGATAGACTATGGTAAAATATCCGATTCTATTAGCGCAAGGAATGTGCTATACGTACTTTATTGGGTTATCAGCAATCTACAGACTGTGAACCCTTACATAGTTTTTATTGTCACTGGGGACCTTAAACATGCAAACCTGAAATCATGGTGGTATGATGGTGAGAACCTTGACTGAGGGATCATTGCAGCACTTCAGCAAGACAGAGAGACAGACTAGAACATCAGAGAGGCTGCTATATATGACCACACCATAGATTTGGAGGAATACACAGCAGCAGTGACTAGCTACATTAGCAAATACATAGGTGATGTAACTTCTTTCAAGACCATCACCATTCATGCAGATCAGGAGCCCTGAATGACTGCAGAAGTTTCTTTGGCTAGGCAGGTGGTATTAAGAGTCCAGTGGCACACTGGACTCTCAACACCACCTGCCAAGTCAAGAAAGCCTGTCCTATAGAGGATGAAGAGATAAAGTAACCTCCCCTCTTTGTTCTTCTCCACCTTATACAGGGAGACAATAGACAGCATCTTACCAGCATCTTGTCTCACTGTTTGGTACAGGAACTGAACAGTTTCAGACCACAAGACCCTACAGCAAATTGTAAGAACAGCTCAGAAGATCTTCAGAGTCTCTCTACCCATCTTCAACACGTCCTTCCACAACAAGGCCACCAGCATTATGGATGACCCCCCCTGTTTCTCACACGGACTCTTTACCCTCTTGCCATCTGGTAGAAGGTACCAGAGCATCTGCGCCACCACCACCAGACTCTGCTACAGCTCCTTCCCTGAGGCAGTCAGAATACACAACACATCGCTGCCTCCCAACTGCCTCACCTGGACTAATCAAAACTTTCCCAACACTCACTCACTTGCAATTTATAATGCTACTATCAGACACCTTTACTACTATAAGACACTTTTTTTTTGCTGCTACACTTCTTCTTATAGTCAGTAGACAACTATTGCACTAGCTTTTCCATGCAACACTGGTGTGTTTATTGTATTTTTTGCATTCATACTATTTTTTTTATATTTTTTATACTTTACTATTTTTTTGGTTCTCGTCGTATGTATCTGAACATCAGTTATGTGTCTTGTGTTACTGTAACATAGTATTGCCTGCTCATACACAGTATGAATGAGTAAAAATGACTAGGGCAAAGCAGGAAGATCACCAAACGTTTGACTGATTAAAAGGATACACCACTTCCTTACCAAAACCAATGTTGTTGTGTCAACCATGCAAATAATTTCCTTAATTTAGCACCTTCTGTGTCCGCAGGGTAAACGTCATTGTACAGAAAATTCATAAAGCTCTTGCTGCCACCTTGTGTTTATCTCAGGTTTTGTTCCAGAATCACTACACAGAGTGAATGCACACACAGACACACACACATCTCAGCTCATCTCATTTCATCTCATACCATGTCATACGTGATGTTTTCAGTGTAATATGAATGAAAGTGTGTTTCATGTTTCCTCTGCTGAGTGCTTGTGTCTCGCTTTGTTCATAACGAGCTCAAGAGTCACCTTTATTACTGCAAATCATAAGCTAGCACTAAGCCTGTTATTCAAACGAAGTGATGAAACACGCCAAAAGTTTGTCCTTGGAGTGTTAAAACCAGCAAATCTCTTAAAAGTCACAAATCTGCGGTTAACATCGTTTACATACAACTTCACTAAACAGACAATCTGAACTCAGAAACAATGTTTGTTTATGACTCCATGATTTGTTCTGGGACAATAAACTTTTATTTATTTCAGTTTCATAGAAACATGGCTGAAAGTAATTATGTTGATTAGTTTGTATGAATAAGTAAGTGGTGATCTGGGTCTCTGGAGGACTAGTGTTTAGGCCTCGGTGCTCTCACCGCCGTGGCCTGGGTTCGACTCCCGGCCAGGGAACCAGCCACTGGGGCTGCACAAGACAGTGTCGGTCCCAAACCCTGATTAAATTGGGGAGGGTTGAGTCAGGAAGGGCATCTGGCATAAAAATTGTGCCAAATCAAATATGCAGACGAGTGATCCGCTGTGGTGTCCATGGTGGGATGGCCATGTATAATTATTACAGCATTAATTCATTTACAGGGTCCTAAGATAGAGGTAGTATACACTGCTATAATGTGTGTGTGTGTGTGTTTATTTATTTAATAACTGTGTTCTGTAAAACCTCAGAACATCTTTTTATTATACTCTATAATATATGTTTTAGATGATGCCATTCTCGTGTTTTGCATATTTTGTTGATTTGTTCGGATTTGTTCCCTTTCAGTCGCTGTGAGTGCTCTCTCTCTCTCTCTGTGTGATTAATTCAATAATAAACACAAGTGTTTTCAGATAATGACATACACAAGTCATATAGAGGCTGAATGACAGTTTTGTTGATTTATTAAAATTCCCACAAAGAATATCATTATAATTAGTTCATTTGTAATATTTCATTTGCTCATTCAGCAACAATGTTGAAACTGGAATAAACATAAATAGGTAAATTGGATTAAATTTCATGGATCTGTTTATGCGTATGCTAGCATTTGTGGAATGATTACAGTAGCGTTTTTGTTTTTAAACTGCATAAAATGTGTGGTTGCTACTAGGGGTGTAATGATGCACAAAATTAAAATTCAATATAATATAATACTATATGCAAATATGCGATATTGTAAAAGTACAATAATTTAAACTTAATAATGACACAGTTTGCATGATCTATATAGACTCTTAACAGCATATAATGAAAGAAAAATTGTGCGTTAGAATTTAACAAAATTAAACACAACTAATTAATCCTTAGCACTCTTGCCAACACTACACATACTAGTATGCAGGCATATTGGCTCGTGAAATCAGTGTGCAATGTGCGGAAAACCTTTTTTAAAACCTCCATAGCTTCACCTGTTTCAAAGAGGAGGTCTTTTATACCCACGTCTATCAGACTGTACGACTCGTCCTGCGCTAGCTGTGCAATAACAACACTTTCCCCCCCTCACATTTAAACCCACTGTATTTATTATTATTTATTCTCTTCCTCATGGACACATTGTAATGACTATGATCATCACCTGCACTACAACCACATTACTTTCTTTTGTTGCTACGTAGCATCTTATTTTATTCTTACTTAATTTAGTTAAGTAATATCTGTTGTTTATTGTTCTGCTGCAACTTGATTTTGTTGTTCCTGGGTAGTAAGTGGTAGTTCCTAATTACTTCCTCTAATTGATTATTTCAAAAGTATAGAAAATGGCTATTTTCATTGAGAAAACGATCGAATTTGCATCTTGCGTCAGGAACAAAAACTGTGTTACATACTGTTATGCAGGCCCATTGAATAAAGAGCCTCATATTGAACGATACAATATAGTAATCTGTATCATTACATCCCTAGTTGCTAAACAACCACATGATAAATGATAAGTAGTTTCTATCACCAATATCCTATAGACTTGGGAGTTTTAGCCATTAGCACTTAATGATTATTAGAGGTTTTTTCTTACTCTTTAAAAAAAAAAGTTTCTTTCTTTAGTGTGGCGTATTTTAGTTTATAGAAAGCTCTTGTAGTAAAATAAAAAACAAGTATGTTTTCTCTTGCTGTCACCGAAAGAATAAAAGTGTTAAAATTTTATTAGACCTTATTCTGCAATTTCAGAATAAAGTTCAGATGAAAGAATAAAGCTTGTGGCCTTGCGGATGTGTCCATATTCACTGCCATTTCACTCAAAAAAATAAAGGATTACTGAGTGCTGTTTAATTTTTCCATGAACCTTTCCCTTCTTACTGTACTTTTACTTTAAGTTTTACTTTTAATACTACTTTCACTAATGCCATCACTTAACCTATAACCACTGCTGGAGGAAACATTTGGTGATGATGAATGATCACTTTCAAAGGCAGTGTTTGCTTGATAGGCTGGGATATGGCCTTTATTTGGGCCTGGTACCTGTGGGTCTGCCACCTTGTGGCTTAAATAATTTCTTACATCCCATGATGCCACACAAAGCATCCCACCTCCACAAATACTAAAAATAGCTGATGAGAAAGAGATATACACAGCCAGGCCGATCTCATATTTCATCCCGGAAGTAGAAAATGGATCATATGCATCTCGGATGACATCACAAGTTGTCCAGGATGTAGTGATAAGGCAGAAGAGGCCAGCCAGGATGAAGCATGAGCCTCCACTCACAGCTATGGAGCCCTTGGCTTGGCATTGGTAGGCGCATCGGGTACATTTCATGCCCACAGCTGAAAGTATGGCAGCCAGAATTGAAGTGGTGCAGGAGAGCACCATTAAAATCCGGGCAGCCAGCAGATCTTTGGGCAGAGAAAGCATTGATCGATGGAATTCACACTGATAAATGCCAGCTGTGTGGCTAACACACTCCATCCATAGACCTTTCATATAGTATGAAGCAGTGATAAAATTGGCGCTAAAATAAGCTGTTTGGCGCCAGTGAGGAAGCACCGTTGATGTCAGAGTCCCGACCAGGCCCAGGAGACCCAGAAAGAAGCCTAGGAGCTGTTGTGCCATGGTTCCCATCACTGCTGTGTAAAGTTTAGTGACTTCATTAATTGAGAAAAACCTCTTTAAAAATGTTCAAAGTTCAATTCCCTACTGATCAGTCAGTCTTGTCCATTATTGATTGCATGTCAATGTGACTCAAGTGAGAAGCGTCAGGTGTTTATGTCCTCTTGTGATTGGTGCGTAGGAACAGAAACTCTAAGCACAGACACTGGAAGACAGAGAAAACAAATATTAAATATACAAAAGGATGTTCATTTTATTATTCAGTGAAATGTAATTTGCAAAATAAGCTTTTGGTCATCAGTGAATTTCAAAGACATTGCAGTTTTAGTTTAGGTCCAAATTCTGTCTAATGCTCTATAATATACTGCTACTTGAAAACTGGCTGATTTTTCTGCTCCTGCTCTAAGCTTGGAGATTGCAAGGTAGCCTATTGCCATGGATACAGCTGATCCAGTCCCACAGCCAATTATCTTCTTGTTTTCTTGTTGTGCCAAAACTAATATAGGATCTTAGTTGGGGATATAGAAGAGCCAAAGCATGCCATTCTGTTGCTCCAACTGAAACATGATTACGCTAGATTCTCTCGATCCACGTTTGGTGCAGCTCACCTTCCTGAATTGGTAGGGGTCATGTGATAGAAGTGAGATAATTATTCGGATGGAAAAGGTAGGAGGGTAAACCTCAGGCTTTAACACAATGCAATACAAATTTGATTCTTAAGGCAATGATTTGATGTTTGGCAAATCTGCTAAAATTTCAATTTCGATTCAATTTAGTAGCATCTGATCGATTATTTTAAATATCCGTGTTATGGGCAGATCACCTTGTTAGCATATTTATCAGTTTAATCATATGGCTTTTCCATACAAGTTGTCTGCCCTGGTCTTGTCTTTTTCTTTGATAATTTGTAACTGATTTATAATTAATTTTAACTGATAATAATCAATTTATGATTGTTGCCTCAATCCGTTTCAGTTGTTTACATTAAACTCATGTGTTGGTCCAAATCATCCAACAGTTACACCCCTAGAAAATGGCAAAAAAAAAAAAAAGGCTAAAATGTGTTAAAATCAATACAATCAATAAATCGCATTTGATACCTGTGAGCTTTCTAAAGCACCAGTCTGCTTAATAACCTGCTTAAATAACAGTATCATAATAAACCTCATTTTACCTCACAAAACAATCTACACCGGAATGAATCCTCCCACGTTCACAGCCTCTTTATAATTCATGTCAACACACACAATACACAATAGTCCAATAGTCTACCATAAATAAGCTCATGAGTGGGCTACTCATGCCGCTGGGGCAATTTCCTAGTTTGCCCATATGGTCTAATACTAGATAATGTTAAGCTAATTGGATTAAATATAGGTTTAGTACCAAGACAAACAAGACATTAAAGAGCCAGAGTCATTTTTCCATATGTTGAGACTCTCCGAAGCCCTGATTTCGATGTGAAAAGCTCCACACAATCCTCACCGTGTAAAACAGAATACAAACAACCCATTGTGTCCAACTGGGACAAAGCAAAAATGGGCTTTTTGCATAAATAGCTCGGATTTCTTTAACATACTGCATACAGAAACTATTCTCTGGATGATGCCTCATTAACTAATTCATCTATACAAAAAAACTATGGTTGAATTATGAGAAAATATGGGTGGGCACATCAGTGCCATAAGGGGGAAATGTGCTCTTTGTTAGAACAGCCCAGTCCAACAGTCCGGTAAAAAGCAAACAACATAATATAATGTACACAATAAATACTATTTGAAAAACAATTACATGCAATGATGAACATAATAATACAGGTTAGTAATACACCTATTCAACAGTAATGATACTAAATAAGATTATATAGCTCTGAGATAGCTCTGATAATAATTAAACACTAAACAGTTAAGTATTTGTATTATCTTACCAGTAACGCAGCCTATGGGGACAGATGCAGAGTGTGTCCACCTCTCACTCAATACACTCTGGAACATCACCAGCTACTTTCTGTACTGTTGTGCTTTTCTCTTTAGATAAACAAATTATTGTGCTTTTCTTTTTTTCATTCATTCCCCAGCTAGGCGGAAGAGCCACGCCAACATTGCCATCTGAAAGAAAGGCTCTGCCTGGACTATCAATGCCCATTTATTTTCATTGCCGCCCACTGAACAATGCTGCACAGGGCTATACCTTTCACTGATGTGATTGATGTGCTTTGGGTTTTAATAAGACCTCAGTCCCTATAAGAGGAAACCTGCTGAGTGCTGCCATCATGAATAACATTTTACTGTTTAGATTACAATATCCCATTTTTTAAAAAAACGAACTGTGTCTGTGAAACTTGCCACAGTTCTGGTGGACATATGACATTTTTTTAAACAAGTAAACACAGAAACTTTAACCCCCCACTGAGGGTGTCAAAAGGGGCAGTGCCAAGAGGAAAGTCTCTAAGATGGAGCTAGGAGAAAAAAAATTGGCAAGACCAAAGGCTCAGCAAATATGTTAAATAGTCTGGGTTATTTTTATTAGTAATTCAATTCAGTTCAGTTTTATTTGTATACTGTAGTGCTTTTAACAATGGACACTGTCACAAAGCAGCTTTACAAAAATAAATGGATTAAAAAAAAATATATTATAAATATTTGAATTTATCACTGTGAATTTATCCCTAATGAGCGAGCCAGTGGCAACGGTGGCAAGGAAA
>JAKKZN010000005.1:1386684-1397393 GCA_033441825.1 Pangasius elongatus
CAGCATGATATTTTTCCCCAATGAGATCTGATGTGTTTTCAAAGTGTTCCTTTAATTTTTTTGAGCAGTGTATTTTGGCCAAAATGTTCAACTTTGGTCTCATCAGTCATCATAACACATTATTCCACATGGATTTGGGAGATTGGATGTAAAATTTTTATTTTATTTTTATTTTTTTATTTTTTTGCAAATTGTAGCCAGGATTGGATGTTATTTTTGGTTAAATAAAGGCTTCCGTCTTGCGAAGCCTTTCACCAATTTCACAAATTTCACAAATTTAATTCACCAATAAAGGTGAAAAAGGTTCTGACATGGTTTAACTTGGTTTTGTTTTTTTAAATCACAAAAACCTGCCATTTTAACAGGAGTACGTAGACTTATATCCACTGTAAGTGTGCACACCCTTTTATAATGGGGCATGTGACTGTGCTCAGAATTGAGAATGCATTCAAACTCATGTCCAAAAGCAATTATCATACACGCCATCACTAAAGTGCTTCTGATAAAGCACTTCTAACCCCAAATAAAGATCAGCTGTTTCTGTAGGATTTTTTTTTTTTTTTACATCTGCTTGGTTTCATCTGACTGCTGAAGCCATGGTCTGCAAAGTGCTTAGAAAGCATGTATGGGATCTCCTTGTTGAAAGGTATCAATCAGGAGAGGGGTTCAAAAGAACTTCCAAAACATTAGATGCACCTTGGAACACCATGAAGGCAATCATCAGCAAGTGGAGAAAATGGGGCACCACAGTCACATTACCAAGAGCAGGTCGTCCCTCCAAAATTGATGAAAGAACAAGAGGAAACCTTATCAGAGAGGCTGTCAGGAGACCTTATACATTAAATGAGCTGCAGGGATATCTGGCAAGTACTGTTCACTCCCTGCATGTTACGACAATTTTTCTTATTCTTCACATGTCTGGGTTATGGTGTAGGGTGACTAGGTCAAAGCCCACCTAAATCAACCCAAACAATGTGGCCAAATGTGTTATGGTCTGATGACACCACTTTTTTGTTGAGTATTCTAAAAGATTTATTTGGCACAAAAGCAAGACAGCTTATCACCTAAAGAATACCACACCCACAGTGAAACATAGTGGTGGCAGCATCATGCCATGGGGCTGCTTCTCTTCAGCTGGAACTGGGGCTCTAGTCAAGGTAGAGGGAATCATGGATAGCTCCGAATACCAGTCTATTTTTGGTATAAAACCTGCAGGCCTCTGTTAGACAGTTGAAGAGGAAGAAAAATTTCACATTCCGGCAAGATACCAACCCAAAGCACAAGGTCAACATTTTGGAATGGCCCAATCAGAACCCAGATCTAAAACCTGTGGAATGACTTGAGGGCTGTGCACAAGAGATCTCTTTGACTTTTGATAGATCTGGAGCATTTTTCCAAGGAAGAGTGGAATAAAATTGCCAAATCAGGATGTGCTAAGTTGGTAGTCTCTTACTCAAAAAAAACTGAGTGCTGTGTTACAAGCAAAAGGTGCTTTAACAAAGTATTAGTTAAGGGGTGTGCACACTTGTACAGCCAGGGTAGTGTACTTTTTTATTTTTATTTTTTCTCCCCTTAAATGTTTGTTTTTCACTTGAATGTTGTTCACATTAAAGGTGGAAAATGTCTGACATGATTTATCTTGGTTTATGTTCATTTTTTTACATTACAAAAACAATTTTAACAGGGGTATGTAGACTTATTATATCCACTGTAGGTGAATAATTACTATAGCTCATCAGATTTCCTGCTCCTTTCTGGCTGGTCTCTTCATGGGATCCATAGGACCACCACCACTGAGCAGATATTATTACTGACATGACTGTGCGAGGTGCTGGTACAAGTGGATCAGGTACCCCTCAGTGTCTCTGCTGGGTTAAGAACAGTCAGCCAAAAATCTCCAGTGTAAACCAGTGTGGTCATTAATAAAGTTTAAAGGACAATTAACACACATTGTGTAAAGTAGACATGAGAAGATTAAGATGTTACTTTAAGAGAGTAAATTAAATAAAAGGTTAAAGTCTGAGGAAAGCAATTTAATAAATCAATATACAGAAGACCAAATCCATGCCAATAATTCCAGTTTTATTGCAATTTATGGTGGGAGGGGTGAGCGTGCACACAGTATACCTCCACCAGTCTCTAACCACCAAGCAAATATTTTATATACTTGACAGTTACACAAGCTTTCAGCCCCATGTAATTTCAACATCAAGCTACACATACCGAAGTCCACTCCTACTCAGCACCCTTCCATGTCGAAGCACACACACCAAAGTCCACTTACACACACAAGGCATTAATCACCAATGATTAGTTTAAGTAGTACAAATGATTATTGATCAGCATTTAACTCTCAGGTAGATAAATGCATACTTTATTTCCCATGGCCATGATTATAAATCTCACTTTTTTTTTAAACACTCAAAGCATACCAACAAAAAGTTTATTTCACAAAATAATGGCAAGTTGCAGAGTGTCATTCCATCAGGACTAGGCTCTGTAACCTTCTTAGTTTGACCCAGCATAACTGCCATTGAGTTAAAGCTCAATTTGTGTGCAGACTAAATATCCAAAAATGGATGCTAGTGAGTAATCAGTGGCTAAATGGCCTGTATTGCATAGAGAAGTCAAAATTAGTGAAACACTGTGCATTTTATAAAGTGTGTAGGCGTGATGTAAAGATCGCAGCATTAGGGGTGATCATTAAACTCCACAATGCTCAACAGTGGAAAGCAGCAGTTGTACATTAGGGTGCAGAGCACTCGTGTAATTGACACACACACACACACACACACACACAACTTGTGATTTTTTTTTATGCTTTATGTCAATATATCAGTTTGAAAAACAGTCATACTTATTTTACAAAATTTTTAAGATCTCAAAGAAAGTATAAGGAGAAAATGTAAAAAGGTTAAATAAATCAAATTCTATAGGCTGTCAATCACCCATCTCCTTATTTCCTTTTCAGTTAGGTTATAGTGGTTTAATAGAGGTGATAGAAGATTGTTTGTTCAGTTAGACAAGCCATTTTTGATGTACAGTTGAGAGATCCTTACTGGGTTCTTGCTTCCCAGAAATTGATTAACTTTTATCAAAGAATTTTGCATTGCTTATCCTGATTCTAACTACAGTCTTTCAAGTGTTACTTTCAAAGACTATTTGCATTGAATATAAATCATGGGGCACACAATTATGTAATTATGACAGATCTGTAAGTTAAGTAGCTAGAAGATTTCATTATGCTTTATTTCCATTAAGAAGACAATCACACAATTATAAATGGATTATGATGATGGATGCCTGAGATTTGCACCTTTACTGAGTATTAGTTCATTTATTCCCAATTTCTTAACCTGAAATAAAGAAACCCAACAGTATATCATATTGTTCAAAATTATTGTTCTGTAAATGAAAACTGACATCTTTTCCTGAAGAAAAAACAGGCATAAAAAATACAACTGTAAACATTAATTTTAAATATAAGGAATTTTTCAATATTGGCTGCAATGTAAGAGATGTCATGAGCTGAGAAAGACCTGCCAAACTTACACATTTGCATACAATCTCATTTTAACATTGTACTATTTTGTTATATCACTCAAATAAGGCAAGAGTTAAAGCAATAAACAATATGTATAAATTAAAAAGAAATTAATAATTAATTAAATAAGGATGCAAGTTTAAACATTTTATATTATAAAAATTTAAGCAAAAACATAGGATCACAGTGAAGATTGGTGCTACAATAAAAAAATTACAAGAACAATCCAGAATTAGTAAAACAATCTAACGTTTAAAAAAAAAAATGTGCTGTCTTCATTTTCTGTCAAGGTAACCATTTACTTCAATGTTTTGAATTTTGTGTTTGGAGTAATGTGAAATAAAATCTATCAGTGTATCATTGATAAGACATCAGTTAACTGTATGTCAGGTATGCCACCATACATTTTCAGCCAAAACAAAAAGGTCAGAAACAGCACAATTTCAGTCAAAGGAGGAACCTTTTCAACCAAAAGAGAAAAACGTTTTAATGGTAATAATAATTTGAAAGGGATTAAACCTCTGTTTGCTCTCTTGCACCAGTCTGTGCAAATATGCAAATTGTTTATAATACTAAGCAGTGAATTTATTTAAGATAACTTTTTTCATAACTTTAAAATTGCTTAACATTCTGGGGCTTGTGCACTATTTTATAGTAATGCTAGGTTGTAACACTACAAACTACAAAATGTGGAAAAGTTGAGTAGGGGATATACTTAAACAAGGCACGGTGCTATACACAGAAGAATTTAATACATCTTGTGTGGAGGGATGTGCTGTCTGGCTTGTGTTGTTGTTTTCACTCAAATGTATTTAAACATAAGCCATTGGTGTGTTGGTCTTTGGTCATACCTTTAGGTGCACTGGCATAGGACGTATCTAGGTTGTTACAGTCCGTCAATTTCAGCCTGACTAACCTGACTGTAAATTATTGTGATTTGATACTACAGGATTGTAAGGGTGACTTACAGCAGTTCAAGAATATTTTTTAATATTTTTTTCCTCTTCATTCTCCTCCCTTTACTCCATTTAAAAAAAAAAAAAAATGCACAGGGCATCTTTAAGTACCACTGTACTACAAACAAGAAAAAGTATAACCTAAAACTTATAATGGTAATGAAAATAGAAATCTAAAGTGTACATTTATTTTTGAATGAGTATGTGCAAGAATACAGAAAAAAAATTGGTGCAGCATATTAAACAGATAGCAAAACACAAGTGTGTTTATATTTCTCCACAGGAACAAGTGTATATGGATGAATTGGAATGTTAATTAGTACTGATATTTAAAAACTGTTGTACCATTTTAAAGTAAAGTTATCTTTAATTGTAGCATGCGATATGGCTGTCTGAGTTAAAATCCAAAATACGTCTGTGTTGATGTGTACTTGTATTGCAATATAGAGAGGTGGTTTATGGGTAAATGTGGAATGAAGACGTGTTGATGCGGTCACTTGCTTTTCTTAAGGGAGTTAACTGTGCATCATGCATATCTTTGGTGCAGTGCGTCATCCAGCCTTCAAGTGAATGTTGATGGGTTGCCGCGGAAGTTTTCATTCAGGTAAAATATTGTGATGAAACATTGACCTGTCTTCTGCAGATTTTATCAGCAATCAATAAAATTTTAAACAGTAACATGTAAACAGTAAAATATTATTACAATATTAAAATATCACATCCAATACTTACTTTCTTCTATTGGACGTACTGCCCCAAAGTGTTTTTTGAATAAAAATCTTGTATGTAAAAGCTTGTGACAGACATGGATGAAAAATGCTTTCCCCACTGCATTTTGTGTTTGAATCACAAGTACTCTATAATTGCGTTATTGTAAAATGGACTTACTTGCATTAAATGACAGTCATGATATTGTGGCACGTGTGAATATGAAGTCTGAGGCTTTATACTGACTGTAGCGTCATTATAATGGTTCTGCAGTATCTTGAATTTTACTTTTCTTTTTTTCTTCTAATAGACTCACACAATGTAGGTGAGGTAAATAATAGGAACTCATAAAAAAATCTAAAGCATCGCCTTTCCATGACTGATAGAATTGTGCACTTAAACACTAGTCAAATTAATGTGCTTCAATACATTACTGTTTAATGCTACCTAATACAGACAAGTGACAAGGTTACAGAAATACAGAAATGCTTTTGGTGAGAATTGACTTTATAATTGTTCATGCAAGTTTACTTTTTCCACCAGCACATTTCAAAACAAAGTAATGCCTGTTTTCTTCTATGTTCCACTGTAGTAATAAAAGTCCAATATGTTTTTGCTGTGTTTTTTTTTTTTTTTTTTGATGTCCCTTATTTTTAAATTCTGGTTCAGTTTGTAACACTGCCCCTAGTGTACATGTTCATGTTGTGAGCAAGTATTAAGACTGCCACCTGTGTAGGCATCTGCACATGATGCTCTGACGGGCTTGCAGATATGAGCTAACAGCAGTATGATTCAGCCCTAAGTGCATACTTTGGCAGCCCAGGTACTATAATAAAACTAATAATAATAATAATAATAATAATAATAATAATAATAATAATAATGCATTTTATTTAATGGTGCCTTTCAAAACACCCAAGGTCACCTTACAAGCAGGCAAAAGTAAAAGATAATACAAATCACTACATAGGTGCAGCATTCATATGAAAAGCAGTCTATAGTATACACCACTACATGAGACTGCAAGTAATAAGTCATCTAGTGTGTGCAGTACAATTATTCAAAGAATTTGAAAGTCATGTAGTGTCCACATTGCATAACATGCAGTGAAATTCTTTTTTTTTTCCCCCAGACATGCACATGATGGTTTCCAGACCAGAACAGTGGGTTAAACCAATGGCAGCAGCAGGAGCCAACCAGTATACATTTCATTTGGAGGCCACTATGAATCCAGGAAGCCTCATCAAGGAAATCCGTGAGAGTGGCATGAAGGTTTGGACTTCAAGTTTTAGGGTGTTTTCACATATATTTTTCTTTTTAAATAAACTGTACTCAGTCCTCTTAAAGTGGACCTGAAATCTATCTATCTATCTATCTATCTATCTATCTATCTATCTATCTTGTTCACAACTTCTTTACCTTAGTGTAATAGCTGTATAACACTGAATTATGGATAGTGTCATTCATGGTTGCTTTTGGTCATCATTTGGCTATAGATAAAAAAATCTTCAAAACCAAGTCATGTTTCATGCCATATCCTCCTTATTTTCAGTGTGCAGATGGACTCAGTCTGTGTAAAAATTTTTACATAAGACTTCCAGTTATCAATTTCCGGTTATGTTGGCTGGCTAGCTTGTATTTATCACAGCATCTAACACTTAATGTCTCATAGTTAACGTTAATAATAATAGATTTGCGGAAAACTGGCATAGGGGATTGCCATTATAACTGGCACATACGAAAAGTTTTCATAGAGCAAGTATGTTTTTACCATAAACACCTCCCTGTTACACCAGTTTAATGATAATAATCCAGACACATGTATTAAATGCAATGTGGAAGAGGGGACTTTATTTAATCATATATAGGATTGTCCTAAGATTAAAACTTCCACTATGCATCTTTGACGTATTTTCTGAAGAAATTACATTATTCAGTGCAAATTAAAGAATCATCAAGATATGCCTCCTCCAGGCTAAATACAACATCTCTTGCCATTGGAAGAAGGTAGAACCACCAACAGCCTGAGGTTGAAATCTCTTTCTGCTTGTCTATCCATGGAGAAATAAGTCTGACAGACATTCCGATACAAAGTTCTATACTTTGGGCTCTCCCTGGCACCAGGGGTGTTCTTGAGATGCCACCCTATCAGCCCAGCTTGTGATCAACTAATTTGGCAATCAAATTTGGGTGAGGACTGCAATTTTTATTGCTGCTTTCACTAGTGGTCCAAATACCTTGGCAGATTCCTCCCAGGATAAAACTGTATGCCTTGCATGGGTTGGTGTCTGGATGACTCGATTGACCTTTTGGTTGAACCCAGAGTTTCTTCTGATCAACTCCTTTTGTTAGTCAGTAGTTGACCTACTGACCTTGGAGCATTTCACTAAAGGGAACCTGCTGAGTGATTCTCACTATGCCCAGTACTACTGCACAGTTTGGACCAGATAACAGCATCGTCTTTTTCTTAGCCAGTGAATTACCAACAGAGTAGCAAATCCCGGAAGTAAACAGTCTGATTGCTGATTTAGCCTGGAAATGTCTAGTTTAGACAGCTTGCTATGCAGAGTCATTGAACATAAGTTAAGTTACATTTACATTCGGTATATATTTATTTTTATTCATGCCCAAGGTTCTTGTATTGTAAATATAATGTTAAGATATGGAAACATGTCATTATGCTGTGTGCTTCTGTTTGGTGTCTGTTCTGAATGCAGGTTATTGGAAGGTGTGGTGCTGTTTAGGAAAGTTTTGTTCACATGATGAACATGTGTTCTTGTGTCGTGAACACATTTTCTCCACTGATTTCTTCTGTCTCACTTATTTCAAGTGCACTTGGTCTGTAGTGTACAAAACCAAAGTTTATAAAAACAATCCTTACTGTCACTGTTTCTGTCACTGTTATATTAATGAGTGTAAAATCATCACCATCTGCTTGCATAAGTGTGCACACCCTTTTATATTTGGGATGTGGCAGTGTTCAGAATAGATGAAAATGACCTAAAATCAACAAAGGAATGGCTTAATCAAAAGAAGATCATTGTTTTTGAATGACCTAACCAGAGCCCAGAAAGAGTGGGAAAATATTGCCAAGTCAAGATGTGCCACACTGATAGACTCTTACCCAAAAAGAGTGGTGTAATAAAATCAAAAGGTGCTTCAACAAAGTATTAGTTTAGGGGTCTGCACACTTACACAACTACCTTATTAGGTTTCCCCTAAAATGTTTCTGATAGATTGTTTTTCAGTTATTTTTTATAGGTTGTAATTTTACATCGAGGATGGACCTCATTTACATTTCATTTTGCCACAAAAGCCTGCCATTTTAACAGGGGTGTGTAGACTTTTTATATCCAGTATATGTATATTTACGTGCAGGCTGCACATTAATTTTGCAGTTTTCTTATTAGAGAATATAAGCAAATTACATTATATACATTCACCATCAACTTTAATAGGAACATTTATGCAGTTCATTACCAATCAGCCAATTATGTGGCAGCAGCACAGTGCATAGTGCATAACAATACAACAGATCAAGATAATTCAGTTAATGTTCACTTCAAACGTCAGAATGGAAAAAAAAAAAAGTTCAATGTTTTGTGCATACAGATGCACAAAACATTTTTTTGTTCAGATGCTTTTTGCTCACAATGGTTGTAAAGAGTTATTATATGAGTTACTATATCCTTCCTGGCAGCTTGAACCAATCTGGCCATTTTCCTCTGACCTCTCTTATCAACAAGGAGTTTCTACCCACAGAACTGTCAGTCACTCAATGTTTTTTTGTCTTTTGCACCATTCTGTGTAAACTCTAGAGACTGCTATTTGTGAATTTAGCAACAATAACATGAAGTACACATTTTCTATAGGAGTTTATCAGTGTCACACTATTTTTGAGAAATTTTGGCCCACTCTTCTTTACAACATTGCTTCAGTTCATTAATGTTTGAGGGCATTGTTTATGCACAGCCACCACAGCATCTCAACGGGGTTGAGGTCTGGACTTTGACTTGGCCATTGCAACACCATGATATTTTTCCCTCTTTAGCCTTTCAGATGGTAATTTACCGGTGTGCTTGGGATTCATTGTTATCTTAACCTCCTGGAGTCTACTGTGTCTCCGGCGCCACCACTTGCAGTTTTTAATGATAACAGTGAAAAGAACTTAAGATGCTCAGTCTTTTTTGATCATACACATAAGAGTAATAAATTTTTTGAATATTTAAAGGGTCTATTTTTATTTGTGTACACTTTTGTAAAATAAAGAAAACATATATCGCATATGGACTTTCTATTCAAAAAGTGTCTTAGAAAATTTAAATCAATATATTGTTTTCTTTGAATGAGTGAGCAGGATGATTTTCACATCATTTGAGGAAAAGGAAAAGATGGACTTCTGTTTAATCAGATTACTCCTCCTGGATTTGGAACTTTAAATCTCCCGAGGTCATCTTGCAGAGGTGGTGGTATTATTGTTGTTTACAATCGGCAGTTCAACATCAGTACTGTGACTATTCTTCCATTTTCTAAATTTGAGTGTTTGGTCTTAAGTGTCTCTGCTTCTACTTCTACAATCATCGCTACTGTTTACAAGCCACCTAAAATTAAGTCACATGCAGCTTTTATGTCTGGTTTTGCTGACTTTTTGACAATGCTGACCCCGAAGTTCCACAGACTTCTTATCGTGGGGGACTTCAGTATTCATGTGGACCAAAGTGACTCTGCAATGGCTAAGGAATTTCTATCATTACTGGACTGTTTTAACTTTTCACAATTGGTAACAAGTCTGACGCACTGCAAAGGTCATACACCTTGTGCTTACAAATGGCTCATTTGCATCTCAGTTTTCATCTGTTGACATTGGTCTGTCAGACCACTCACCTGTCTTCTTTAATTTGGAATTACATTGATCAAGTGTGTGTACCACTCAAACTGTAACATTCCGTAAGTGGAAATCTATTGATCAAACAGCTTTTTCGAGCTCTGTTGTTTCCATTTTAGGTGATTTGCATTTAACATCTTTGGATGAGAGAGTCTCACAGTTGAATAATACCCTTATTGCTAACTTAGACACTTTTGCTCCTCTGAGGACCTGCAAGGTTACTTTTGCTCGTTCTGCTCCATGGTATAATGACAATCTGCGCACTAAGAAGGCTGCCTGTCGGAAAATGGAGCGTAAATGGTGACTCACTGGATTGAATGTTTATTATTTAGCTTGGAAGGATCTTCTGGGTGATTACAGAGCGTTAATTGAGACTGCAAGGTCTTCTTATTTTCCTCGGACTATTGAAAACAGCCAAGGAAACCCAAGACACTTGTTTCAAACTATAAATAGACCGCTTCAAGTCAATGCAGTTTCTACCATGCCTGTTTCTCAGCAGTTATGTAATTCATTTCTTCATTTTTTAAATTCAAAAGTTGATGAAGTGAAGTGACTTTGTGGCCAAGTGTGGTGACCCATACTCAGAATTTGTGCTCTGCATTTAACCCATCCAAGT
>JAKKZN010000005.1:1399993-1410550 GCA_033441825.1 Pangasius elongatus
TTTATTCCCAAAAACAGAAACAATAATTAATGTGATAAACCTGTTAGTTGTGAGACAGCCAACACAGGCATAAAAATGCCAAAACATTCACATCCAAGTGGTGTAAACACAAATAAATAAATAAAGCACAAATAAATAGCTGAAGAGTTTGGTTAAAAAACGCTATAAATCCATTTTGATTAATTTGAGTAAAAATGTGTTTTCTTTACCAAGAAAGTGCCAAGAAGAAAACCACTATTTTCTGTTTCAAACTTTCACATAGCTTCTTTAGGTTATAATAACATTAAAAATTCAAATCCAGATTTTGATTTTCAAAGATTTATTATAAAAACTGATAATTTTTTTTTACCCAAAATGCAATAAAAACTCATAGCCCTGTTGAGCAAGATCACCACGAGGCATTCTTACTCCTCCCGAGTGCCTCGTCTTCTTAATCTCCTCACGTAAATGATTAGATTTCGATGGCTTACGTGTCTTCCCCACTGCAGAATCCGGCACAGGTTCATCAATGCCGTCAAAATTATTAATTTTTTTGTTTGTTTGTTGATCACAAAGTACAAAGTATATGAGGAAAACTAGGACACCGGGTGTATTCATAGCGCCGCCATTACTGTTTACAATGTGTGGAATGGTGCGCTGTGATTGGTTGAGCGGATGTATCGCAGACTGGCGTTTGTCGCAGTTTGGAAAGAAAGGGAGAAAACATGACAGAGTAACACGGCGGATATCACATTTTGCGATATCAGTAGCGACCAGATAAAATACTGATTTTGGCAGGAACTTTTTTTTTTCATATTGCATTTATCGTGTTTTGGAAACAAACTCTTCATCTGCAAGCAGATATTTATTTGCTTAAATGTTTGTTAAATTCTGAATAAATATTAGAATTTAATTGTTTTGATGTGAAACAATAATGTGATACTTGCACTATGAGAATTTCTGTTTTAAGTCGTTAGCATAAAAACATAAATGGAAATATCATGAGGCCTCTGATCATTCAGGAGCCAGAACAGAAGGTTAAAGATGTATAGACTATCTATCACACAACCAGATCTTCTCTGCTGACAGTAATGATTGAGCTCTCAACCTTGGAATTATTTTTAATTCCGAAAATTGGTCAGAAAGTGCAAAGTTGAGATAAAATTGAGCTAAACGTTGTTCTGGCTTTGACCCTTGATCCCTGCTTTCTCTTTTTCAGGCTGGTGCTAACATGATTGTGTCGGGCAGTGCTGTAGTGGGCAGTGCAGACCCTCGATCTGTAATTGCCCTCCTCAAAGATGTCGTCCTTGAGGCCATTCAGAAACGGTCTCTAGACCGCTAATAGCTTTTTTTTTTTCTTTTTCTTTTTTTTTTCAACTATCCAAAATTAAATCTCAACCTGTCCGAGCTATTTGAATGTAAAGTCTAAGCTAATGGAGCTCATTAATTGCCTTAGGAGTCAGAACTGAGAAATCTGTCTCTTATGACTTTTTTTTTTTTTTTTTTTTTTTTTAAACCAATACAGCCTTTAAGACCTTATAGTTAATGTTTGTGTCATTGGGAATATTGTCCTTTTAGCGTTTGTTTTATGCTAGTAGATGGGAACCCCAGTACAAACAGCCCTGGAATAAACAGCTCTAGAATGGTTATACCACTAAATATAAGGTGATTAGTCAGAAAGTAATTACAAGGACTGTAATGCCCATTATTTAGCTTGTACATTCCATTAATTTTTCCTTTAGGAAAATTGGAAACAATGTTAATGTAAATAAAAGCTGTGGTACATGTTTGTGTATATTAGCGTTTTTTTTTTTTTTTATCAGATAGAACCATATCAGATAAAATGGCTTTCAGTTACAAAGACAGTGACAAAGTGATGTTGCATTGGATAGTTTATTTTAATATTGCATTTAGACACAAGGCCGTTAATACGATGTAAAATATGGCTTTGAAAATTGGCCCTTCAAGAAAAATGTCCAAATATTCATGATGAGGGAAAGAGAGTACAATACAAGTCAACCTAATACATTTTAATTATTTTATGACCATCACAATTAGTTTGTACAAAGAATTGTTTTGCAATAAAATTTCAGAGAGAGAAATTTGGTAATACTTCAGGTCGTAGTTCAAATGACATTCATTATCTTGCCAAACCAAGCAAAGTGGGGAGCTCATAAGAGAACAGCCTCTTTTTGTCAGGGAATGATATTGTTCAAATGTTTATATGCCCATGGGGGCATGAATAATATGTGACCGCTCAGCATGCAGATCCCAGACATCAAATCATGATGGGCTGCCAGTTTCATCCTGATCCCTAATCAGCCAAAAAGCCATCTACAGTGTACCATAGCTATGGAAGGTCTTTTTTTTTTTTCTTTGAAGTGAGGGACAAACACTCTTGCTGTAAACTGAAGTAAAACAACATATACCCCCTGACATCTAAACTATGCAAGCTGATGGTACTGTATTGTAAGCAACTGCATGAAAAAGCAACTGCATGATGTAAATTAGAATGAAGGACAAAGATTTCACACTTCATAATATGATATGCATACAGGTCACCTGGCTGTAACTGCTCTCAAACAAGAGTGAATATTCTAGGCTAAATTTAAAGGCTCAGTTAAAGTACATCAGTGCCTTGACATTGCAACAACAATTACATGTGTCAACATGTTTTAAGGAGTGTTGATTAGTGTCTTACCATCTTTTTTCCTTCTAGTCATATGAAATGAGAAATCTTTAAAATCATTCAAAACTATAATATAAAAAAACTTCAAATTTAAAGTCATTTAGTTTTGAAGTTTTTTTATATTATAGTTTTGAATGATTTTAAAGATTTCTCATTTGTGCCTGTTATGGTATTCCAGGTGTTGGATCTTCATCATGGATCTTAGTAGCTGAGCAGTTTTCAGAAGATCTGCAATAAGCATCTCATTTTTGCAAAATCGACACTTTTAGGAACAAGTGAGACATGCTCAACAAGGTCTTTAAAAAATGTGTACATATAGTATTAAAAGACCATCCAGTATTTTCGTATCACTTGTATGAATTGTACGTATTGTATGATTCCGTAGAGCATTGTTTTAATCCACTGTACCTCCACAGAACCTGTGCTTTTTCTCCAGTGTAAGTGACTTGTATATTAGTGTTTAATATAGGCCTATAAAGTGTTTGATGTTCTGTGGTTCTAGTGGGGTACCAGCTGTGTACCACGCATGCATGTTTCAAGATTCAAAGAACTTTATTAATCCCAGGGGGAAATTGCTTAATTTCTGTAGTGAATTTATGTATTAACATCCAGTCTCACAGAAAAAAGATTCACATTTACCTTACCTGTAGCACCTTCTACAGGATGAACTGGAACAGCATCCTGTCTCCAGCACACAATGTATACCCTTATATCTCCATACTTTCACTCTGTGGTCACTCGGTTTCACTTGGTGGCCCAAATGTCCACTATGCTTTTTGAGTAACATTGACATAAATTGCTATAAATAATTTACATAATTTTTAATCCTCGGCTGTAGTCATGTGGTATGGATGTTTTGTAATGTACCTTTTAGCCAAAAAAAAGTGGACTGCCCACCTACCTACACCTTAGCAACCACCTGGAATGCCATGGCAACTGGCTATCAACACCCTAAAATACCGGGGATGTCATCGCAACTTAGCAATAACTTAGCAACCAACTGGAATGCCATAACAGGCACATAGCAACACCCTAGTAACACATTAACAACAGCTTGCTTAAGCTGCGTAATCACTCTGCATTTTCTTCAGGAAAATTCACTCTTGTGTGAAAGGCCCTTTACTTTTGGAATGGACAAGTTTAACTTATTCAGGTTTTTTAGAGCACATTATTACAGTCTACTATGGAACACCCATGGTTCACTTACAGTATATAGCCTTAGTAGTGCCAAATAGGTTCATGTCAACATACTTGCATGTTGATTTTTTCAGTGATACAGGGTCTTAACACACTTCTAAATACCTGCTATTTTTATTAATTGAATAAAAGGAATTTTCCTTCCTTAAATAAAATTAATAGAATGATCGAATATTAAGGCAACATTAATGTGATGGAAATGTATCCTCTCTATAAACAAAAATACAATATGATGGTGTGTGATAACATGTATGCAATATACTTTTGCCAGTGCTTGTTTATAAATGTATGTTCATATATGTGCATTTACCAGCATATATCTGCCCCCTTCCCAGATATAATGCTGCCTTAATATCCCATGCTCTACCATCCCGCCTTACCTCCTTAACCACTTCACATCCAAGTACAGTTGCAAGAAAAAGTTTGTGATCCTTCATAACATACCCTGATTACTGAATTACTCATAACATGTTGTTTGAACTTCAACAAATTCATAATAATAGACAAATGCATTTCACCTGAACTGCTAATGCATAAACACTTGTACACCATTTATTTCTTAACACTAACTGGAAGTTCACTTGTGGAGCAAGACCATTCAGTGCTTTATAAGTCAATAGTTGTATTTTAGAATCAATGTAAAATTTTAATGGGGCCATTGCAGGGTGGATAAGATAGGGGTGATGTGGTCATATTTTCTGGTTCTAGTAAGGACTCTTGCTACTGCATTCTGGACTAACTGGAGCTTGTTTATGCAACTGTTGGAACATCTAGTACGGCATTACAATAATCCAACCTGAAGGTACAAAAACATGAACTAGTTTTTCTGCATTTCTGCATTATATTTCTTAGCAATATTTCTGAGATGAAAGGTTATCCTAGTAATACTATCTATAAGAGCTTCAAAGGAGAGAGTGGAGTCAGTAATCACACCAAGGTACCAAGGTATCACACCTTTTACTGCAGCACATAATGCAACTGAAAGGCCATCCAGAGTTACTATGTAATCAGAAAGCTTGCTTCTAGCTGCCTGTGGTCCTAGTAGAATACGTCGGTCTCTAAAAGCAGACCTTTTGGCAGTTGGGTGCTCTAATTTGAAATTCATCATTCTACAGTTAGGAGGATTGTTTAGAGCCTTCAAGTGGAGAGCCTTCAAGACAGTTGCCAATCTTCTCAGGAGTGGGTGTCCCAAGGTCAGACTATTTAATGTTTAGTGATGTAAAGAAAAACCTACATCAGAAGAACTACTTTCATCAAAGGACTGAACAAGTATGGCTTTCATGGAAGGGCAGATAGGAAAAAGTCCATTCTCTCCTAAAAGAATATGGCAGCATGACTTAGGTTTGCAAAATTGCATCTGAACAAACCACAGAAGAACTGGAACAATATCCTTTGGACTGATGAGATCAAGGTTGAGACATTTGGTCATCATGCACAGCACCATGTTTAGCAAAAACCAAACGCAGCGTAACACCACAAACACCTCATACCAACTGTCAAGCATGGTTGTAGAGGGGTGATGATTTGGCTTGTTTTGCAGCCAGAGGACTTAGGAAGCTTTCAGTCATTGAAACAATGATGAACTCCACTTTATACCAGAATATTCTTGAGACAAATGTGAGGCCATCTGTCCGGCATCTAAAGGTGGGCCGAAATTGGGTCATGCCAAGCACACAAGCAAATCAACATCTGAATGGCTAAAGAAGAAAAAAAAATCAATGTATTGGAATGGCCAAGTCAAAGTTCAGACCTCAACCCCATTGAGATGCTGTGGTGGGATCTTAAGAGAGCTGTGCATGAACGAATGCCCTCAATCATCAATGAACTGAAGCAATGTTGTAAAGAAGAATAGGCCAAAATTTCTCCAAAACGATGTGAGAGACTGATAAACTCCTACAGGAAATGTGTACTTCAAGTTATTGTTGCAAAAGGTGTTTCTACATTGTACTGAATTGTAGGGTGTACTTATTTTTTCCTGTAAATAATGTTGGTTTCTGAATGTTGGTTTACATTTTTGGAAAAAAACTAAAATTGACTACATATTAAAATTTGTTTTGTTTTGTTTTGTTTTTTTTGTCACTGGAGGTGATTTGTTACTCAAAAGGAAACCCATCCTCATCTGAGTGACACTGAAGAGTGTGATTTTAAATAATTTTCCTTCTATAACGGTATACTGTATAGTCAAAACCTGGAATTGTGTAACCAGAAACTTGTGAACTTATGAGCAACTTATGAATATGAGCATCAGAGTTATTTCTGAATTCATTATAGTTTTAACATGAAGTCTATTTTTAAAATTATCCACTGTTCAATGATGGAGACTTGAGTGCCAAACTGTTCATAGCAATTGCAGTCCTAAGCCATCTTTATGGTTTCTATGTGGTACTATCCACAGTAATCTCACTGATCTTTAGCAACAGTGAGTGGTTTTCAGCGGATGAGAACTCCAACTAGAAGTAGGGCATCAGGATAGCTCAGGTAGGTCCAGATAGCAGAAGGGGCCATTCCCTTAACTCCAACAACATTTTCTAGTCTATCTAGATGGATGTTATGATCTATGGTGTCAAAAGCTGTACTACAGAAATACAAGCAATAAAATGTCATTTACCACTTTAATCAGCGCTGTCTCTGTACTGTGATGAGACCTCAATCCTGACTGACAGATTTCATGAATGTTATTCCTATGCAAGTATGAGCATAACTGCTGTACTACAACCATTTTGAGGATTTTGGAGATAAAAAGGATGTTTGATATTGTTGAAATGTTTTAATCCTAATAAATGCCGTTGCAACTGCACTAGCAATGTCCCCAGTGATGTCCCACAGAAATAATGAAAATAAAGAATCAACCAACAAATTTGCACCAGAATTGCTAAGTATAATATAAACATATTTAAAAGTGGAGGGTGGAGGTTATGGTGGAGGCTAACTTGTAATAATGTAATAAATCAATGAAAGTAAACAGGAACATACACTCACAGTCCACTTTCATGCAGTTATCTAATCAGCCAATCATGTGTCCGCAGCGCAATGCAAAAAAATCATTCAGATACAGGTCAAAAGCTACAGGTAATGTTCAGATTAAACATCAAAATGAAGAAAAAGTGTGATCTCCGTAACTTTGATCATGGCGTGGATGTTGGTACCAGATGGGCTGGTTTGAGTATTTAAAAAAAACTGCAGATCTCCTGTGAATTTCACATACAACAGTGTCTAGAGTTTACACAGAATGCTGCGAAAAACAGAAAACACTGACTGAGCATCAGTTCTGTGGTTGGTTATTAAGGGGCAGGGCTGGGCTAAACCATTAAAATCCAAAGTCTCACTCATGTTGAGTCACAGTCTAGTCAGAGATACCAGGCCTAATGAAAGCTGCAAGAAATGTCCAAGCTTACCTGCAGTGATGGCTTTTTTTTTTTTTTTTTTTTAATACAAGACCTGCCTGTTCGCTCCTGCTCCGTACTACCTGACGAATTTGCTGACTCAATACCCACAAAGTTTTCTCTTGGCTGCAATTTAACGTGCACTTCACTTTGCCACTAGATGTCAGTAGGCACCCGGGTAGGATCATCTGACAAAACCCTCACTTTTATTCTAATTACTTCAAGTGATCATCCAATGTACTTTTAAAATTTAAAAGTAGCCAACCATACAATACAACACCACAAACAGAAACAACGGAACCTACACAACCTGCAGAAACCTGAGATGAGAGATGTTGGTGGGTTAAAATAAATAAGAACATTAAAATGAAACTTTAACATTAGTGCTCCTCATGTGCATTTGAAAAGCATGGTCTTTTTGCCATGCTTTAATGTTATATAAGCGACGGGCATGTGACTTGAGAAGGGCAACGATAAGGTAGCTGTTTTTAGCACCGAACTCTCGCCATTAAAGTAATGACAGGGGTGTGTGTGTGTGTGTGTGTGTGTGTGTTTGAGAGAGTGAGTGAGTGAGTGAGTAAAACCGTGCAGCCTGGGAACACAACTTGACCGCGCACCGCTGTTACTGAGGAAGGAAACTGACGAAATTGAGCGTCGCAAACTCTAAAGTAACTTAAGTTTTAGGCACGAAGTTGTTAAATTAACGAGTGAAACTGGTCGGCACGTGGCTGTAAACATGTGAACGTGGTAGTTCGAAATTTTACAGATCGTTTTAATTATATATTTATATATATATATTGCCGTATTTTTGCTTCGGTGTTAATTTTTGACAAACACCACAGAAAAGGAAGCGTGCGAGGAGCGGATACACGCGCGACTCTTCCGCACCGGAAACTCTCGAAAAGTTCTACATTTTTGGAGATTTTTCTTACACATAAAGAAACTGCGTTTGGAAATGCTGTAGTTCTCTTGAAGGAGTACCTCTTTTCACTCTTGTAGGGTATACAGTAAAAAGTACCGACACCTAATGGCTTCTCAGGGGCCGGGACGCAAAAGAACTCCAAACAGAAATGGAGTGACTCCAGAGGAAGACGCGCTGAATGTAATAGCAAGAGAGGTAATATTATTGATTTATTGATTGATTTTATTTTTTATTTTTATTTTTATTTTTTTATTATTTTTTAAATAACATACACATACAAATGGTTATATATTGACTGCTTCTGCGGCTACCCGGAACCAAGTTATCAAATCTAAATCTTACTCCCATATGATACATTGGTAATTTGAATACTTAATACGAGTGTAGAGGATAACTGAAAGTAGTTTCTTCTGTCAGGTGGGTAATACTGGGTCTCTGCCCCTGCATCACAGCTGGTTTAGTAGCAAACCTTGCACTGTTAGGTAATTGCCGTGGTTCCAGTCTTTTCTTACTATCTTTTTGTTGGATGTATTGTACATAGTACATAATAGTTAAGAAAGTTATTCTTGTGTAAGATTTTAGTGCGAACCTGGAGGATCTCCAGCCATAGGTCAGCACAAAGCTGACATACAGTCACAGGTGCTGTGTAACAGATGGTAAAAGCCATGCTAGGCTTGGGAGGTAGATTTTGTGGAACATGTGTACACAATTTAATACTAATACTAATTTCACCAAGGTGTAGAGATTGTACTGCATAAGATAAGTTACTTTTTAAGCAGCAAAGCTGATTTCCATTCCCGTGTTTTATTTAGCATCTTCCAATTTTCTTTTCAAATTAAGGCCACTAGAGAAAGGCTTGAATTAGGGCTGGGTAATATGACATCATATTACTGATCTCATGATAAATTTATCATGGGGTATTATGGGTATTGCCTGTATGTCTAGAGCACTCATCAAATCCACTGTTATAATGACCAGCAGGGGATTAGATGGTAAATGTAACTATATTTTATGGAATGTTATTTTCTGTTAATTCTGCAGATTTTGTTTCTCAGGGTTTTTTTTTTATGACTTTTTTTTTTTCCTGAAGCAGAGCATTGGGAAGTAAAGACTCTGAGCAAAAGAGATTTTTAAAGGAATGAACAGTGTATTAGACAGAGTAGAATGACTACAACTGGTTGCAAAAAAAGTATTTTAGAATATAGTAGTGAACTATAACTTTAGTGAATATAGTGAGCAATTCAGCAAGAAGTCAGATGATGATCATGTTACTCAACATGAAATGTAAAACTAAACACTGCATGTACATCCTACTCTTTGAGCAATGTACTGGTCATGTGCTCTTGAAGAGATGGTCCACAATGCTGATCTGGCATGCTGTCTTGGACTCCTGGCCACAAATCTTCGGGATTTGAACTTGTGATTTCGTGCCAGTTGGGCTGCTCCTTTCTGTTGCACCACATTTCTAAAAGTTTACACACACACACACACACACACACACACACACACACACACAAATATAAATCACCAAGCCAAACAACACACACATAATAATGTATGTAAATCAGGGAGAAATTATTACATTACACTGATTGACTTTTTTTTTTATTTTAAAAACATTTTGCCTGTGTTTCTTGCACTCTACCTTGACTATAACATTATTACATGTGACTCTAAAATGTGTGTAGGGATAGGTTGAGTCCAGGGCCACCATTAAGTGCTTGGAGTCCTACGCTGATTCTGTAACAAGAGTTGTAAAAATAGACGGCCCTTACCCTGTCAGCTGTCAGCACTGGCAGCTGTGAAATGAGGCTCAGCACAAGGCCTAGAATTTCTGCATAACACTAAAATTTTAGTGTCATGCATATATCCTTTCCTGACCATTTTACAAATATGAAACACTTTGTTACTTTGAAAAATAAAATTTTATTAAAAAGTGTGATTACAGAAGCAAGCAACGAAAAACCTGAGTGTTTCACTTTTTAGGGAATGGCCCAACCCCAACTGAAATTCTGTTTGAGAAAGGACTTGCTGCAACCTGGATCTTCCGTGTTACTTTCCAGGAGTTTCTTATTGGTCCTTTATTGCACAATTCTTTCTGCTTTATTTTTTGAACCTAAGTTTTGAATGGGTGAGGGCAATGCGGTCTGATTTTGTCTCATTTCATATGAATGAATAAAGTCTTTGCATTTTTAACTTTTGTAGTGTTTGGGCCTGAGGGTGATCTTTCACCTGAAAAGTGTCCCATTTCCATTAGTAGAGGTAACACCCAGCTTCAGGAAGCAGCCAGACCATACTGAATGAGTTTGATCTTCTTCTTCTTCTTCTTCTTCTTCTTCTTTCGGCTTTTCCCTTCAGGGGTCGCCACAGCGAATCATCACTCTCCA
>JAKKZN010000005.1:1462777-1475629 GCA_033441825.1 Pangasius elongatus
CCCACTGCTCCGGGTGTGTGTTCACTACTGTGTGTGCACTTGGATGGGTTAAATGCAGAGCACAAATTCTGAGTATGTGTCACCACACTTGGCCACAAAGTCACTTCACTTCATAGTGAATTCCACATTCCACACCATGAGCACTAGTCCCAATCAGCTAGTTTAGAGCAATGCATGTGAGCTCAGTGAGGCTGTTCCAGACTTGGTTTTAGATGCTACTGAGGCCAGAGTTAAATGTGGCAATTAAACTCCTGGGTGAAACTCCTGGGTGAACCAGCCTGAAAATCTTTCTGACACTGCTGTTCATGAGAACTCTCAATATCAGTCAAATATTGCAAAACTGATAGGATAGTGCTTCACAGTACAGATGGATAATGACCCAAAACATACTGTGAAAAGCAACCCAGTGTGAGGAAGAAAACTTTGAGAGGATCAAAACTCAAAGTGGAATCTATTCGCTTCATGACTGAGGAGGCGGTGTGTGGGTCTGAACAATCTTCAGATTTTAATATAATTAAAACTAAGCACAGACAAGAAAGGTGGAAAGGTGACACAAAGTAAAAGGTTATTCTTACAGGTTAGGCCTTGGGTCTGTATTTATAGTTCTGTATTTATCAGGATGAAAATCAGGTTAAAAAGCAGCCTGATCTTTTGTATTTCTTTACCAAGATTCCATTCTCATGCAGCTTTTTCACACCCTCTCTCTCAACCTCTCTCACACTCTTTCTCTCTCTGTGTTTGTGTCTGTGCATGAACTTAAGCTCATCTATAAGCATTGGATGAACACGCTGATGGGATACTGTGGGCCATTTGACCAGGGCTACTGTCAACGTCTGAAAGAATACATTACCACTAACCTGCGGTGGGTGGAAGAGCAAATCAAGACAGCTGCAGAGTCGCCTTACTGGCATCAGGTACACTGGGTTACTTTCTAGCTGTAGTAGTGTTGATTAGTCATAGGCCAGTGACACGGAGTGTAAGTTCTCTTCAAATGTTGCTGCTCTGGATTATAAGACCCATCCTGTCAAATTCTGTCTGCTTAGAAAAATAAAAACAATATATATTAGAGCTGGAGAATACCACTAATATCACTGATAAAATGTATTATCCTAGGTTGGCAGTCTTCAAACGATGACTACAAAAGACCTACCTCTTCCTAAAGTACTTAAATTAGTACTTAGAGAAAAAAAAATCTGTGTTGTCTTTGTGCTATTTACTATATTACCTCCCCAAAAGAGTTTTTAGACTAATGGTATTCTTAGTCCGTGAACCAGTATCAGAATGCATTTATTGATAGTTCAAAGCACTTCTGTAAATCACTCTGGATAAAGGCCATAAATGTATATGTAAATGATTTTAGTAAGAGGTTATAGGATTATTTCCTAGTAAACAATCACACATGAACATATGAATGAATAAATGCAATAAATTAAATAAGATCAGGCGGGTAGCAAATTTACATTTATGGCATTTGGCAGATGCCCTTATCCAGAGCGAATTACATTTATCTCATTTATACATCTGAGCAGTTGAGGGCCTTGCTCAAGGGCCCAGCAGTGGCAGCCTGGCGGTGCTGGGGATTGAACTCACGACCTTCCAATCAGTAATCCAATGTCTCAACCACTGAGCTACCACTGCTAAATTTAACCAGTGTTGATTCTTTAGAGAAATGTGAGATCAGACTCCCATGCAATCTAGATCATCAACATGAATTTCGTTAATAGCTATGAAGAAAGTATGTTCTTTATCTCCAAACACTGTTGCACACTAATCTTACGCTTACTTTGAAGTCCAACTGCGGTCAAATTCTAAATAATCTTTTCTCCTTCAGGTCCATTTGTCTCTGCTGCAGCTGAAAGGTTTGGAAGATGGTTATAATGGACAGTGTACATTTCCAGAGCCAGGGGTCTACTTTAACCCCTTAGGATTTCTGTGAGTGGGTTGTAAATTTTCTCTATTCTACTGTGGGTGAATTACTGATACCCCAGTCTCAGAACCCTTACAGAAGGGAAATTCATGTAGAGAGAACCACAATGTGTTGCCAGTAAAACACCACTAGGCCAACACATGTTTCAGTCTAATGAAACTGAATCTGTCTTCACTGTTGAGATCTAGACATGTTGTGTAATTTGAACATTAGCTATTATGATGCAGATTGACTCTTGAGAGCACAGCATATTAAGAATTGAGTGGTTGAAAGTTTAGACAAATTCTGTTGAATAGAAATGCATAATTTAAATTTGCTTGTTTCATATACAGTAAAGTTACTAACAAGAAGTTGTTCCAGAATATAAGACACATGCTCTAAAGTCTTAAACCAAGTAATCAGTATAGACTCCCTCGCTTTTTTACATGGTGCATTAATATTCTAGATGTTTTTACTTTCCCTAATGTTAATACTACCATCCAAAACATCATGTCACAGTGCTTTTGACTGCCTTTTGCAGCATTTCACTCTTCTATTTTCAATTCATGGCCCAGACTTTTCCAGATGGGTGGAGACTTGGAGGATTTGGAAGCTGCACTGAACAAATCCAGTCAATCGCGTACAGTGGGATCCGGCTCCTGCTCTGCTCTAATCAAACTCTTGCCGGGTAACAAAGAGCTTCTTGTTTCCCATGACACGTGGAACAACTACCAGTCAATGCTTAGGATCATGAAGAAATATGTTTTTTCATTCCATACATCTGTGAAAGGTGATTCTCTGTCTTACTCAGTTAAACATTCTGTTACTGACAGGTCAACTGAATTTAAACACTTCTTTCACCACTGTTTCTTCAGATCAGACATTGATTCCTGGTAGTACTCAGGCATTCTCCTCTTACCCTGGCTCCATCTTTTCAGGAGATGATTTCTACATTCTCAGCAGTGGCCTGGTAAGATGCTGTTTGTATTTACACAGAAATAATGATGCAGATATGGAAGTGCAGTTTGGCCGGCAGGTCTAACATAATTACACATTTATATATAAACAGATCTCACATTAGGAGATATTAATACTACTTCCTGTTGAGGAAGAGAAGCACTCGAAGTGTTGATATTGTTCTTTAGGCTGTTGAGGATGAAAATATATTGTGCTATTACTGTACTTTATTGAGAATATGAATCATTTAACATTATGATGCTGTTTTCCACTGAGGGTGAGTGAGAATTGTTGTGTTTGATGTTATATTCTGAATTGCTCAGGGTCATAACACTGTACTGAGTGAACTCCATGTCGCTGCTTTACAAATGTCTGTTTGCAAACATGGGTTTCATTGGGAAAAAAGCACATCTTGACTTTCTTTTCCCATTCTGGAACATTACCTGAAGCGCCTGGCCTGTATCTGCATGATTTTTATGCATTGTACCACTGCCACACATTTGGCTGATAAGCATGAATGAGTAGGTGTACAGATAACATACAGAGATGTACAGAGTTCCTAATAATGTGCTCAGTGAGCATATATTTAAAGACAATAAGTGTCTGCCAAAGTGCTGTACAGTAAAATAAAGTAATTTCATAGGGCATTGAAATAATATACAAATAAAATTAAATAAATCAATAAATGAATTATAAAACATAAATAAAACAGGTTGTTCTGTGACAGAAAATGCCCAGTCACCTTGAAACCTCGAGGCTGCAGAATAGTTACAAGCAAACAATGTGTTTAGTGCCCACTTTCATTCTGAAAAATGGCTGTTTTCATTCGGAATTAGGTTAATGCACAGCTTGGCTGCACGCTGTGTTGTCTGGCTCATACCTTGGTCTTCTGAGACTGAAAAATGGAACAGGTTTACATAGAATGTGACATGATACTATATATAGAGTTCCTGTATTTCCTGGGACAGTCCCGTGTGAGAGGTTTGTTTTATGGGTCCCGACTTAATCTCAAAAATGGTTTATTTGTCTCATACTTATGAAGAGTCACTCCACAGTACTGGTCTGTGTTTAATCAGATAAACCCTTTGTAATACAGATAATTGGAGACGATTGGCTAGGTAAAATTTGACATTGGCAGACAGAACCCCAAATTGGACAAAATATTTATAAGACTGAGACATCAATATCTTGTACTATGTGCAAAAGAATGGATGAGTATTCAATATCTAACATAAGGGTAAATTTTATTCTAATTGATGTAGTCATACTTTACCCCAAACAACCCTACTGAACCAAGGAATATCTGTTCACCTTAAGGATGTGGGAATCATTGTGCTAGCTCACAGCATGTGGAATATGTGGAGGAGGTGTTAGCATCAATGACAAGCAAAGCAAAATGCCCTGTTTGTTTTTTAAACACTAATGATAAAGCAATTCAATGGTTTGCTGAACAGCAAATCTAAAATTGATTTGGCTTGTCATCTTATACTCTCTTCTGCATAGTCAACGAAAAATTGGAATTAAAGGATACTATTAATGTGAAGTTTGGTTTGTGAACTAAATGAATTGAGACAAAATCCTTGACTTTAAATGCTTGACATTTTTAGTGAGTCTAACTTTTAGTGTGCAGGTTTAGTACAGTAAAATGATTTATTTCTGTCAATAAATATGAGCCTTGTGAAAAGGGGCATCAAATTATGCAGTAATACTATACAAAAGCATGCGAGTTTTAAAGTTTATCATCACATACAGTCATGGGGAAAAGTAGGCCTTCCTTCAGTTCTGTTTTTATTTATTAGGGCCTAAATAACAATTGTGTGGTCCTCATCAACTTCTATAAACAAACCTCAGGTGACAACAACAAATAAAACAAAACAGATTAAAAATTTTCCCAAAATTCCCCACATTCAGAAACCAGGTGGGGGAAAAAAGTATACCCTTCCTACACAATCATTAAGAGAGTAATTAGCATTGTTACTAATGAAATGCATAAGATTAGTTAAACATCAAAAAGTGTGACTACCTCTATGTCTACATCATGCAAAGAAGAAAGGACATCAGCCATGACCTCAGAGAAACAATTGTTGTTGCCCATCCATCAGGGAAGGGTTATAAGGCCATCTACAAACAATTTGAAATTCACTATTCTAGAGTGAGAAGGATTGTTTACAAATAGAAAGCCTTCAAGAATTTCCAATCTTCCCAGGAGTGGGTGTTCCAGAAAACTCAGTCCAATTCATCAATTTTATTTTATTTGTATAGTGCTTTTAAGAATGGACATTGTCACAAAGCAGCTTTACAGAAATACATAAATTCAGGATACAAATTTTAAATTTGTGAATTTATCCCTAATGAGCACGCCAGAGGCGATGGTGTCAAGAAAAACTCCCTGAGACGATATAAAGAAGAAACCTTGAGAGAAGCTAGACTCAAAAGGGATCCCATCCTTATCTGGGTGACACAGGGTAGTGCGATTATAAACAATTCTCTTCTATAACTGTATAGTATATGGTCAAAAAGTGGAATTGTGTAACCTTGAAAGTTCATTATCGTTTACACACAAAGTCTATTTTGTTGAAGTTATCAACTGTTCACTGATGGAGACTTGATTACAAAACTGTAGTCCCAAGCCATCACAGCAAAACTGCTCATATCATTTGAAGTCCAAAGCCATCTTCATGGTTTCAAGTGGTACCATCCACAATAATGTCATGTAACTTTAGGCTGTCCATATGGGGTCATCCTCAGCAGCAGCGAGTAGTTTTCAGATGATGAGAAATCCAACCAGAAGTAGGGCATCAGGATGGATCAGGCAGGTCCGGAGAGCAGAAAGGGTCATGATCACTGGCATCTCAGGAGTAGCATGTTCTGGAGCATGAGAGAGCGTGTGTGTGAGAGAGAGAGATTGCTAGATATTCTAATTGTCACATAATCGGTATAGAATATGTACATTGTGTGTATAATGCAACCAGGGACTCTGGGAAGACTCTCTATGATTGCATAACTAAAAGGGAGAGCCAGAAGGTAACACAGACATGAGGGCACCCTGAGATATAAAGTGGCCAGCCACTCCAAAGTCGACAAAGCTGAGTGAACGCGTGAGAGTGGCAGGGCAATTGCATCTAAATACCTCCATAAATAACCATCCAGACCTGCTCCTTTACTTAAGAAAAACTATTCACAAAAAGCTTGACTAAACAAATGTTTTCAACCTATACTTAAACACTGAGACTGTGTCTGAGTAGCCTTCACTATTAGAGGTAGAATAGGTCAGACATCATAAAATAGACAGATCATTAAAGACCAAATGTTCACTCAGGTACTCTGACATGAGACCATTTAGTGCTTTATAGGTCAATAGTAGTATTTTATAATCAATGTGAAATTTGATTGGGAGCCAATGCAGTGTGGATGAGATAGGGGTGATGTGGTTTTAGTAAGGACTCTTGCTGCTGCATTCTGGACTAACTGGAACTTGTTTATGCATCTACTGGATTAGCCAGACAGCAAGGCATTACAATAATCTAACCTAGAGGTAACAAAAGCATGAACTAGTTTTTTTGTATCGTGTAGTGATGTTATATTTCTTATCTTAGTACTATTTCTGAGATGAAAGAAAGCAATCCTAGAAATATCATTGAAATCATGAAAGACTGGAGTCAATAATGACAACAGATCACCTGCTGCACATAATGAAACAGAAATGCCATCCAGAGAAACCTTACTTCTATCTTCATGTGGTCCAAGTAGAAGTACTCCTGTCTTGTCAAAATTAAGTAAAAGGAAGTTAATAAGCATCCAGTATTTAATGTCCTTTACACATTCATCAGCTTTATTAAGCTGGTGTCTCTCATCTGGCTTTGCTGAAACATATAACAGTGGAAGCTAATACCATGTTTACAAATAATTTTGCCCAGAGGTAGCATATATAAAGGAAAAAAGCAGTGGGCCTAAGACAGAACCTTGTGGAACGCCAAACTTTACCTTAGTATGCGTAGAGAAGTCACTATATACATCTACAAACTGATAACAATCAGTCAAATAAGACCTGAGCCAGGAGAGCACCGTTCCCTTAATGCCTACAACATTTTCTAGTCTATCGAGGAGATTAGCATGATCAATTGTATCAGAAGCTGCACTAAGGTCAAGCAACACAAGCAAGCAGACACAACCCTGATCAGAGGCCAGTAGTAGGTCATTTACCACTTTAACCAGCGCTGTCTCTGTGCTATGATGAGGTATGAGAATAACTGCTGTGCTACAACCTTTTGTAGGATCTTGGAGATAAATGGGAGGTTTGATATTGGCCTCTAGTTGGACATCTGACAGGAGTTGAGGTCAGTTTTTTAATCAGGAGTTTGATAACTGCTAGTTTAAAAGATTTAGGTACATAGCCAAATATAAGGGAAGAATTGCTTATTAGAAGAGGTTTGATTGCTTCTGGAATTATCCTTTTGAAGAAACATGTAGCTAAGGGATCTAGTACACAAGTTGATGATTTTGATGAGGAAATAAGTGAAATTAGTTCAGTCTCTCAAAGGAGAATAAAACATTCTAATTGCTCATCTGTTTTGGTTATATTCCTTTCTACAGTGTTAGTTATTAAGTTGTCTGGTTTTAAATTTATAGTCTGAATTTTTTGCCTGATATTTTCAATTTTGTCATTAAAAAAATTCATGAAGTCTGAAATCGAAGGGTGGCTAGGAAAAAGCCCTTTCTTTCCAAAAACAATATGGCAGCACGACTTAGATTTGCAGAATTGCATCTGAACAAACCGCAAAGGTTCTGGAACAATATCCTATGCAACATGTTTGGGGAAAACCAAACACAGCACATCACCACAAGCACCTCATACCAACTGTCAGACATGGTGATGGAGGGCTGATTATTTTGGGCTTTTTTTTTTGCAGCCACAGGACCTGGGAAATTTGCAGTCATTGAGACAACTATTAACTCCACTTTATACCAGAATATTCTTGAGAAAAATGTGAGGCCGTCTGTCCAGCAGATTAAGCTGGGTTGAAATTGGGTCTTGCAAAAGGACAATGATCCCAAGCACACCAGCACAAGAAAATCTGAATGGCTAAAAAGAAAAGAAATCAATGTGTTGGAATTAAGATGCTTTGGTGGGATCTTAAGACAGCTGTGCATATACAAATGCCCGCAGACATTAATGAACTAAAACAATGTTGTAAAGAAGTGTGGGCCAACATTTCTCCAACACGATTCGAGAGACTGATAAACTCCTACAGAAACGTTTACTTCATGTTATTGTTGCTAAAGGTGGTTCTACATGTTACTGAATTATAGGGTGTACTTATTTTTTCCCACCTGGTTTCTGAATGTTGGTTTACTTTTTGGAAAACATGACTACTTATTGAAATATGTTGTTTTTTGTTACAAATGTACAATTTTTGTTACAGTACAATAACAATTGTTATTTAGGCTCTGATGAATAAAAACAGAATTGAAGGAAAGTTTACTTTCTTTTTCCTGTGACTAAGTTGGTATTTTTCTGCCATAGTGCCCACTGCTGTAGTGATATCTATTCATCATGATTGATGGCCTATAGATGGGTGACAAAAAAAACAACATTGGCCCTGTTATGCAGTGAAGGATATTTTGTTGGCCCTGGTGGAGTCCCCCTGTTCCCTCAGAAGGAAGGGTCACTGCAAATCAATGCAACCTTATTCTGACTGATCACCTTTATCCTATGATGAAACATTTCTTTTGTGATGGGAGTGGTCTCATCCAGGATGACTCTACCTCTATCCACAGGACACAAGGGCTTACTGAATAGTTTGATGAGTATGAAATTGATGTAAATCACTTTATCGCCTTGACAGTTACTAGATCTCAAAATTGATCACATATGTGAGAGTTTGGACTGAGGTGTACTGGTCAGTGCTTTCCACCACCTTTATCAAAACACCATTTAAGGAATATCTTTTTAAAGAACAGCACTTCGTCTCTCCAGTACTGTTCCAGAGGCATATAGAATCAGTGACAATACACCCTGAAGCTGTGTAGGCAACTTGTTGAGACCCAACACTTTACTTTGTTTTTTTCTTTAACTGGTCACACATCTGTACTTAACTGATAACTATCAGAATTGTAATTGTTAGTTTTGGCAAATTCTGGGCAATAAGTGATAGATGGGTTACACAAAGTAGTTACTGCTCATAACTAAAAGAAAGTGTATACTATTTCTTGGACATAGCAATATTCTTTCTCATTTCAGGTTACACTGGAAACCACAATTGGTAACAGTAACCCTGACTTGTGGAAGTTTGTGAAACCTCAATGCTCCGTCATGGAGTGGCTGAGAAACATTGTGGCAAACAGACTTGCTCGATCTGGGAGAGAGTGGGCCGACATTTTCACTCAGTACAACAGTGGAACGTAAGGAGTGCACAACCATACACATTTTCTCCATCAAGAAGGAATCCCCACATTAATCTAGTTCTTTTGGTAGAGAAATGTTGCATGCTAATGGCCAAGAAAAGCCTTGAAGGTGCAAATTTTTCTGTAATTGTTATTTTTGTCCCTGTTTCCTCTAGCTACAACAACCAATGGATGATAGTTGACTATAAGAGTTTCAATCCTGGCAGACTCAATCTGAAGAAAGGGTTGTTAACCGTGCTTGAGCAAATACCGTAAGTGAATCATAATTTGTATTCATAATTTATCCACTCATGATACTGGACAAATGAGCTATGATTGCTGACCCAAACTCACAAAAGAGGTTTTAAAGTCCACTGAATGAAAGTTTGATGAAATATTTAGCCTTCAGAGTGTCATAAATTGGAGTGCACTCCTTGATGAGTGTTCATCTTTTCATTTCATCAATTTTTCATCATCATCAGGTTGAACCCAAATTTATACTTTATGCTGTCCCTTCTTTCTTCTACCAACTCAGCTATAGGGTCTTTATAGGGTATTTAGATGTAATTATTTAAACAGGCTAAATGTTGAACACACCCTTTAAGATTAATATAGAGCAGCTGTAACTGGATGTCCTCTGTGGAAGTGGCATTAAATCTGTTATTATTGAGACTGTAGTTTAAAATGTGGGTTATTTCTTTCTTATGGACCTTGTACTATAACTATGAAGTTTAATCATTTTATTATTATTATTATTATTATTATTATTATTATTATTATGTAAACATAAGATTTAACACAAGTATGATTGTGCTTTGCTTTCTATTGACTTACAGAAATAAGCTGTGGTTTACCAGTTTACACTTATGCAACTGTCATAGTTTATGGTGAAGATTTACATCTAGGATTAACTCCTACTCCTTGCTCTGAGAACTGTTATGACACATTTTTACTCCCAGCCTTTAACTGCATTTTTTTTTTTTTTTGGATAAAATAGACAAAAAATATTTTTAGGAATACTTCTAAGCTTTTTATTCATACTGGCACTGGAGTTTCATAACAGTATTTCCTTCATACTTAATATCTTTATTTTCCAGAGGGATGATCCAGTCTGCAGATAAAACTGAAGAACTGTATAACACTAGCTACTGGGCCAGCTACAATATTCCGTAAGCACTAGAGCTCAACATACAATATATTTCTGTATTTATTTATTCTTTCAATTTCATTCATTGGGGGGCAAGCACCAAAGGTGCATAGGCACCCTATTGCCATTCTTTGTTTTCGTCTTCTTCTTCTTCTCTTTAGGGTGTCTGTGGGAACCCATAGAACCATCTGGTAAAAAGTTCTGAAATTTGGCACACTGATTGGGGAAGGTATAAGGAGCATTCTGACCAAATGTGCTGCCAACGCTCTAGCGCCACATCTGGTCAAATTTGGGCCTGATTTGGAAGTACATTTATGGTCATAACTTTTGAACCGTGTGTCCAAAATGTAAAAGCCCTGGATTTCCTCAGTCGAGACGAATTCAATGCACCCTATGATGTCAATTTATGCCTAATTAGATCAAAAACAGTTTTTCTGCTACTCCTCCTACAAAGTTTGTCCAATTATCAGCGAGTGGTGCCCATCGTCTTAAGAGTAAATCTCACAAAATTTACCGTAATGGGCCAACGAATCTGAGGGCGAAGCTGCCAAACAGGATGTGAGGCTGTATCTCAGCAACGAATTTGTGCACTGACACAAAACTTGGTAGGCATCTTCAGGACCATGACCTGAGACTATGCAACAAATTTTGTGATAGTGCCACCTATTGGTCATACGTTACAATAACATTCCAAAAATTCTTACATCTAACTGCCATCTTGAGACCAGTCTGAACAAATGTTATCAAATGAATTTTGATGTTCAAAGCCGTTCTCCTGTAACGTGCTGGCAAATGCAAAAAAATAGGATGTGAGGGTGTATCTCAGCAATTATCTACATATCTCATCACAAAACTTGATAAGTATCTCCAGGACCATGCCCTGAATGTACCCAAAAAGTTTTGTGACTGCACCACCTTGTGGTCAAGAACTGTAACAACTTTAATTTTTTTTCTATATATCATTTGAAAAGTTTGTGATAACTTCACAGTTCATTTTTCTTATAGGATGCTTTCTTGGTGGTTCTCAATCAGACAGTCTTGCATATCCATTGTTTTCACGTAACAAAACGAGTGTATTTTGTTCTCATACACAGACAATACATCTCTGTAAAGACCATCACACTGTGTGTGTGTGTGTGTGTGTGTGTGTGCGTGCGCGTGTGTGTGTGAGTAGAGATGGAAAAAGTAATGATGTATGTAGTGTGTGTTTCACGTGTACCGCATGTCACTGTACAGGTATTTCTAGATGTAGAGACACTGAAGAAAAGACTGAGTTTAGTGTGCTTGTGCTGTTTTAGGTATTTTGATGAGGTGTTTAATGCGAGTGGCGGTCCAGATCTGGTGAAGAAGTATGGCTCGTGGTTCTCCTTTAGTGACAATCCAAGAGCTCAGATATTCCGCCGCAACCAATCCCTCGTTACTGACATGGAGTCCATGGTACGCTTAATGAGGTACAAACCTGCACTGACATCAAATCATGTCTGATTTCATAGGAGGTGAAACTAAAATATCCCTAATCCGTCAGCTTCAGATTGATTTTCTGAATTAGCCTTGTGTTTAATTTCTTGCATTTTTCTTTTCCGTGGCACAGGTACAATAACTTTAAGAATGACCCTTTGTCGGAGTGTGATGGCTGCAATCCAGCCCAAAATGGCGAGAATGCAATCTCTGCGCGATCTGATCTGAATCCTGCCAATGGCACATACCCTTTTGGAGCTCTTAGACAGAGGCCTCATGGTGGAACGGACATGAAGGCAAGAAATCCATTACTGTTTAAAAAATGTCATATTAAGGCAAAAAGGATGTTTTTATAGGTTTGACAGCCAGTGAACCCTGAAGGTCTCTTCAAGTAAAGAATGTTTTGGTCTTATTCAGAGCTTTCTGTAGTCATGCAAAAATCTTGTGAATTTTATGTCAGGGTTGTGCAACTAACTATTTTTAAACAGCAATATCTGAGGGAAGTTCCTCAGTATATGTGATATGACAGATTTTCACACTAACAATTTAATATGCCTAAGCATTCTGAAAAATTTATTCTGCCTCTTCCTCTTTGTGTCTTTTTTTTTTTGCAGATGACATCCTATGGCTTATTCAGGCAATATGAGCTGTTAGCAGTTAGTGGTCCAACATGGGACCAGGTGCCTGTTTTTGAATGGAGCACATCTCCTTACAGCAGTTTAATGCACATAGGCCACCCAGACCGCTGGGATTTCCCTATTGTACATGTCAGATGGTCAGAATAAAAGATATATTTTATGTCATATTGTATGTCATCAACCAACCTCAGATTTGTTTGCTCTTCTTAAGGTGGTCAGCACCCCCCAACAAAAAAAATTGTTTTAACACATTGTTAATTTCTATCATTATCAGGTGGAAAAAGTTTGTTTATATATATATATATATATATATATATATATATATATATATATATATATATATATATATATATATATATATA
>JAKKZN010000005.1:1490825-1510282 GCA_033441825.1 Pangasius elongatus
ATAAAAACATGAATTACTTTCTCAAAGTCCTGAAAAGAGAGGAAAGGCTTGATTTTAGAGAGAAGACGGAGATGGAACTCAGCGCAACTGCATCCTATACAGTGGGATTCTCTTTACTATGAAGTAAAATGGTGAATGAGAAAAGAAGCTCTTGCTCTTTTGTTTTTAGGAGCTAATCATTATTGCTTGTGTATGACATTGTTAAATATTCTTACCTCACTATTGTAACTGCACTAGCAACATCCCCTGGGACATTAGCGGAACACAGTCGTTAACTTCTCACGAGAATACTGAAAATACATCAACCGACAAATTAGCACCAGGATCAGGATTTCAAAGGAAACATTTGTAATGTTTCAGGGTGGAGTTTTCCTTTAATGATTGACCAGTAGCTATTTACAGCTGTGGCTATAAATAAGACAATTATGTGGTTATGTTTTGTTTTCTAGTGGTACTTCACATTACCACTGTGGTGTGTGACACATGTTTTGAATTTGACTTGGGAGAATAAATGCATACTTCTCTGTTCATTCTTTAAACATTCTGTCTTTGCCATTGATTTTTTTTTTTTTGTAAACATGCCATTGCCTCAGTATGCTTGTCAGACTAGAGAGACTAAACAAAAAGAACAATTTATGAAGGTCTGTGAACTCTCCCAGTTCTGAGCTAATGTCTATAGCACTTTAGCTAGTTACTGGTCTGATGAGATGCCTTCAGCTGAATAATTTACAAAGTGTATGTGATCGGATAAACTGCAACAGACGATCTGTTACAGAAGCTTAGAAATCTAGAGTTGCTTTGAAGGTATTTTTTTATTATGTTTATTGATTCTGCTATGACCTTTCTTCAAGTAGTCTGTTTGCTCCTCTTAAATACTTTACTGGGTCCGGATCCAGAACGCTGTCCACTAATTGAAGACCCCTGTGCTAGATTATAACTTACTGTTGTTCTGTCCTCTGTGTCTGATGTAATGGATTGCATAGTGTTTTTGTAGCCAGTGTATGGCCGTTAATTGAAGTGCAGTTTGAATTCTTTGCTGTTGTTTATCAGCACTAATAAAATCACCTAAAATAAAAATGTCCTGAATCAGTTTTTGTTTTAACTATGGAAATGATGACTGGCAAAGTCAGTCAAAATCACAAAATGACTGTACACTGTCATGCAAAAGTAATTGTACACAAACTACTTTTCCTTGTCTCCAGGGTGGTACCCTCAATCAAGGCTACATCTATAGTACCTTTAATATACATGTACAATACATTTAATTAATAAAATTATTTAATGTACATAATGCTTATTACTTTTTAGGGTAAAGATTTAAATGTACAGTACATGCACAGTTCTAGGTAAAAGATACACAAAAAGGTACAGAAGTTGTACACTTGAAGGGAATCACTCCATGGATTAGTTCACTACTTTTTTTTTCTGACAGTGCAGATGAATTAAAATTTTTAACGTAATCTAAAATTTATGTAATTTCTGTCTCCCCTTTTTTGGAAAGCTGGTTCGCTTCATGTTCAGACAAGCTTTTGAGGTTCTCAAGAGGAGGGAGTGGGAGTCCAGGTATCGCTTATTCCATTCGTGTGCATTGATTGGACATTTTTTTTGAGATTGTCAGAATCTTAAAGCACATTCTTTCAGCATTTAAATTTTCTCTTTGTCACTGTCTCTCTCTCTTCCTGTCGATTGCTTGTTGTCTCTCCCTGTCCGTCTCTCTATTGTCGTGCTGCTCCCTCTTCTTTCTTTTTCTTTCTTTCTCTCTCTCTCTCTCTCTCTAGTGTGGTAAATCAGTTTTTACAGGTCTTCACAGAACAGATTCTGCAGAACACTGACTGTGTACCAAAAGGACTGCAGCTGCACGTTCTGGACCTCTACATGGCCGAGTTGGCTCAGGTCGGCTCTGCTGAGGTAAGGCCTGTTGAGGGGTGTTTTTTTTGCATTTTAATTTTTATTTGATGATGTTATTGTTACACTAATGTACCTTCTGTCAATATGAGTGTTATGCTGTTTCCCCACTCAAGCTTCAGACACGTGCTCACTTGATGCTCACATCAGCAACAAATGTATTTTTAATTGTTTACACCTTGGTTATTTGAAAATTCAGCTTCCACGTAGGTAAACAGGATACATCGTAATGCTTTGTGTACGTTTTGAAAATTGTCAGTGCACGTTATAATCTGTTTTAATAGCCATTTAAAAGAAATGTATTTAAACCAGCAGAAAATTATGATTAACATATATTTTCATAAAGTTTGTAAGTGATGGAGCACTTGTAATGTCTGGCTACTGCAATTAATAAGAACCTCAAACAGTGACTTTTAAAAAGTTTTATCTCACATTACTTAGCTGTTCCTCTTCTGCAGCTGACAGCAGAACAGAACCTGACTTTCATCGACCCCTTTTGCAAAAGCATGGCCAAGACCAAAGAGTGAGTTTCTTGAATGCTCTGTGCATTTCAGTACCTACCAATATCCAACTTAAGAAGCCTCATGGAACCAAAACACACATTAAAATAATACCTTGATTTCTGAACAAACTCATGTTAAGTAGAAATGATTTTATCTCCGTCATAAAGTGTTTATGACTCAAATAGTACACCTCATTTTGCTCTTTTTAAACCCAGCTGCAAAGATAAAATCAGTGTATATAAAGTTCATTGTATAATAACAAATCATAATTCTACATGGTCAGTGCTTTCTGTGTTGCAGCCTCTTGCTGTTGACCTCCATCTCAAAGAACATCTTCAAGACTATTGTGGATCACGCACCTTTTGCAATTGAAGACCTAATGAGGGAGCTGCAGCAGGGAGGAGAAAATGATTCAGATTCTGGCCAGGCTTCTGGGGAGGAGGAGGAGGAGGAAGAAAAAGGAGGGGAAGAGGAGCTGAAGAACAAAGCACCCAAGAAGACTAAAGTGAAGGTCAACGGTAGGCCAAGGGTTTATTCACTGGATTAAACTACTCTCACTATTGTTAAGAACAATGGTAACTGCTCAATTATCACCCCTCTGCTTATTTTACAAATGTACACCTTTTCTCTCTGATATGGGTTTGTTACTGTAATTTTTAGGCTGATGTACAATAAACCATGGGCTTGAAACCATGATTTGAACCAGGAATATGTTTTAACAGAAAAACAAGATGATATGCAGACCTGGACAACTAATTTGTTAGGAAAATAATATACCACTTGGTTTATGGTTTCTAACCAAGTGTGACCTATATTTTTCTAAATTTTCCTTTTACTAAGTTAAAATAATACTAACTACACAGGGAGCTGACTATGTGTAAAAGAACAGTCAGTTTACTGAAGAATTATCTTGGGGGGGGGGGTAACAGATTGATTTCATTTTATATTCAAAGCATTTTTAGCTTGGCCTACTGGCTCCGAGAGACATTTAGCAACTCAAGTAGATCCTCTCCTGAAAACCTCTCCTGTTAACCTCTCATTTCAGTGTGCTTTCTCATTTCAGTGTGCTACTCCGTCACTGTTATTGCAGATTTTTCTTTCAGCTGCTCTTTGTGTGAAGTTTTTGTATCGTTATCAGAACAGTTAACGTTTTAACACTGCTTTGTGTGTCTTTGTATTCCAGGCATCCCTGAGGTAGTGGAAAACATCAAGGGAAGTAAAGATGACCTGGATTTGGACAGCATGGGTTCTGAAGAGAATGACTTTGCTGGTCCTGTTCTACAGGTGAGTGCATCTGAGACAGAAAGACCCTCATCCTGCATCAAGCAGCAATATAAAATCAAGATGGGAAAAATGACCACTGTTCCTTATGTTGCAGTTTGACTACGGTGCAATAGCTGATCGTCTTTTTGAGTTAGGCAGCCATTTGAATACGCGGAACATCAACCGCACAAAGATGTACAACTTGGTGAAGATGTAAGTAGCTGTTTGCAACAATCTAGCGTATACGTAGTTGTTTCTAGTGCAGTTATTTACTGGCAGTTGTTTTTTCCTTTCTCTTTTCTCCTGCTTGCAAATGAAGTTTTCGTGATTTGAGTGAAGGTGAGTAAACCACACACATCTTTGTGGAGTAAATATTATCTCTTTAAAAAGCAGATCTTCATGTTATAAGGAATATAACTTTTCTCATTACTGTGGACAGGTATTTTCCCTCAAAAAGAGGATGATATCAGCGACGTGAGTGACACATCAGATGACGAGATATTTAATAGAAAGAAGAGCAAGAAGAAGAAGAAGAAGAGGAAAAATGAGAAGCCCACAGCTGGAGATGAAACTGTGGTTAAGAAGAGCAAAGGTAAGCTGTGACTTTGAGTAAATTTTTTGAGCTTTTTTCAGGGGAATGACTGCGATATTAAATGTGTGATGACCTGGGAATCCACCCTGCTGTTTATTTTATTTGCATTTTATTTAATTTGGGGTAAATGTCAGTCATGGCATTTAACGAACAGTAGCCTCATCCACTCTCTTTACTTGACTGATCACTGTCCACTTGCTCATCAATGGGAAAATAATCACTGATTAATTCAGTGAGTTCTGTTTTATTGTCTAAATTGTCAAATTTCTACATCGTGGATAATTTGGCAACTGGTATTTATACTGTTTACAAATGAAATCTGTCAGGCTTATGTCCATATCAATTCAGTTTTATTTGTATAACGCTTTTAGCAATGGACATTGTCACAAAGCAGCTTTACAGAAATAAATACATAAACCAAAATAAACTGTAAATATATGAATTTATCCCTAATGTCTGTTTCACAGTGGCACGTAATCAACTTGATAATGCATAATGCTCACTGCACTAGAAAAGCACAGTTATTTAAAACACCTTCAGGTAAACTGACCGTTTTACAGCCATGTTTGTTAGACTGGCTCGTTTTTACTTAGCATGATCTTTGCAGAAATCTTAGGCAGGGTTAGAAAATTTCTACATATGTTTTGGTGAAATATTTGTTTTCTCAAATTAGAGATGTCAAAGTATGTTCTACGCAGCATACTACGAAGACTAAAGTCGTTGGTCAGCTGTAGTGAAACAGCAGCTTTCTCATTGACTGCCATATCACTGTATCTTCACTCAACTGCTAGGGCTGATTATATATAGTGTGTGTGTGCACGTGAGCTAGGGCTGGGTGATACTGCAAAAACTTCATCTGTCCTTTTTTTTTTTTTTTTTTTTTTTTCTTTTTTTTTCTTTTCTCTCTTTTTAACTTTATGAATTATTCTCTATTACAGTTTAGGTTTTTTGTTCTTACATAATGCAGTTGAAAAATGAAGCAATTCATTTCAAAGTTTTTTTCCCCTAATGAATGGAAAATGTAGATGTGCAAAAATAGTAAAAGCACAAGTTATAAAAATAGTGCAAGTGTTTCTTTTAAATAGCGTCTTAGTGAGTCGAATGTAGCGTTATGATGTAGATGCATCATTTTACATCATATTTCCTATTTGAAGAATAGGAAAATCCAGGATCATGCCCAATGTCCAGTGCAACTCTGTAATCTACATACTGAGAATGGGCCCTGATACAGAGCTGGTAACCCCCCCCCGCTGAAACGCAGCCAAGATGCTGGAATTGTGCAGTATATGATGATTCCTTCTTGAATACACTGTAATGACTTCTTTATAATCTTTGTGTTGAGAGTCTGTGATTGAAAAATGATCTTTACAAGTCTTTTAAACATTCATTTAATGTCCCCCGTCCCACCCCCCATCCCACATCTAACAGCTTATCAAGATGAACAGAAGCCAAGTGATTCAGGGCAGGACAGCTCATTGAATACTACAGAAAACCTTAAGAAAATGGCAAAAAAGCATGAAGAGAATATAGAACTTACTGATACAGAAAAAGCCATGGACACATCGCGTGTTCCACTGGATGCAGGTGGAACTCCAAAAGAGCAAGATCTGGAAAAGGAAAGAGTGGTTCTGAAAGATCATCCCCAACAACATCATGAGTTTGACAGCCACCTGAAGACCTCAGAAATAGAAGCTGATGGTGAAACAGTGTTTTGGCACAATGAATCTGGCTCACAAAGCCAATTGGCCCGTATCACTGTCAAGAAGAAGAGGAAAAGTAAAAAGCTGAAGACAAATTCTCAGGTTGTGGGAGAAGTAGCAGCACATGAATTTCAGCTTGTTTTAGAGGAATCTGATGGAGAACACCAGACTGACAGTTTCAATACGGGGATGAAGCAGAAAGCTTTCAAAACAATGTCAGGCATTGGGAGCACTCAAACTAGCACAGATGTAAAAGCATTAGGCCAGAGCTGTGCAGATCATAAGCCTGAAATGGCATCACTTGTAGAAAGTTCTTTGGAAGCTGGACAGGGTGAAAGTGGTATTTCTCTTATGCAGGAGAAAACTAAGAAGAAAAAAATGAAAAAGAAGATGAATGTGGGAGAAGAGAAAATGGACACAGAAACCAATGGACAAATTGTGGAAAAACCACCAGAGGAGATTCCTCTTCACGGCCAATTGGAGACTACAGTAACAGAAGTTGAAAAAATAAAATCCCAGGGGGGTGATCCTGGTCAGAAAGTAGACAAGGACAGCACCACAACACAAAGACAACTGGGTACAAGTACCACTGAAAAAGAGAAGGTGAAAAGAAAGAAACTGAAGTCCAGCTTACAGGAAGTTGAAGTAGCAGTTAAAACTCCATCTATATTGGAGGACGCTAATAAACACAGCAGTGATGATATCAGCAGACATCCTTGTCCTATATCTGAGGAAGAGAGCTTAACACAGTGCAGACCGAAGGCAGGTACCTCCAAGAACAAAAAGGGGAAGAGCAAGAAGCTCATGTCCAGCTCAAAGGAAGTAGGGAAAGAAGTAGGCTCCACACCACAAGACAGTTGTACAGAGGTTGTGGCAACAGATATAGCAACAACTGCTGTTGAAGTGACAAGTGCCAAAGCTCAGCCATCAGAATATCTCATGGTGAGGACAAAGAAAAGCAAGAAGAAGAAGACAAAAGAGGAAACTGCGAGCAAACTTCAGGTAGATCTAGATGTCGAAGAACCTGAGTTGCCCTCAGACAGAGCACAAATTACTACTAATGAAAAGAATGTTGATACTGTTGAAAGTTCTCAACCCAGATCAGTGAAGAAAGGCAAGAAAAAGAAAATGGTTTCTTCAAACGAGGAAGAGCCTACACTTGAAGCTAAAAAACAACCTGTGCTAGAAGCTGTTTCTACAAAACAGACACACACACCACAGAAAAAGAAGAAAATCCAGAAGAAACAAGAAAGTCAGCCTGCAGAAGAAGCAAAAGAAGAACCCATTCTGAAGAAGACCATAAAGGAGAAAGCAGGAAGAGAGGTAGCAGATGCTGTGCCATCGGAAGACATCTGCACACCTGAAATTAAGTCCCTCACCACAATTAAAAAGGGGAAAAAGAAGCGGAAGCTACAGACAGATGAGGCAGAAATGTCTCAGAGTACTGGACATGCAGAGGAAGAGATGGGTGGAAAGAAAGTTAAAGTCAGTGTAAGTTTGTATATTTTACTATGGTACTGTACACCAGTTTAACTCTTACTTATCTCCTTACCTCAGACATTCACATGCCATTTTTTGATGGGTCATTTTCCTTGTTTATTGGCAACAGGGCACCAGGGTTTTCACAACAGTAACCCCTAAGAAGCTGAAGATGGAAGAAGCCTCACCAAAATCTGACTTTGTCTCCTTTCAGGGTCTAATAAAGCCCCCCACTCCACTCTTCTGTAAAACCAAACCAAATGGCAGCACACCTCTGGCCAGCATCAAGGTACACTTTCTTATTATTTTTTTTTCCTTCAGCCTTTTTTTTTTTAAACACACACCATATACAAAGTATATACAAAGTAAATGAGACTTTGCTTATAGAATGGTAAAAACACAGTAAGTACACCAATCAGCCATAACAGTAAAACCACCTGTCTAATATTGCGTAGGTCCTCCTTATGACACCAAAACAGCTCTGAGCCGTCGAGGCCTGGACTCCACAAGACCTCTGAAGTTGTGCTGTGGTATCTGTCACCAAGATGTTACCAGCAGATCCTTTAAGTCCTGTAAGTTGTGAGGTGGGGTCTCCATGGATCGGACATTTTGTCCAGCACATCCACATGCCATTTTTTTGATGGTCGATCGGATTGAGATCTGGGGAATTTGGAGGCCAAATCAACACCCTGAACACTTTGTCATGTTCCTTGAACCATTCCTGAACAGATCTTGTTGAAAGAGGCCACTGCCATTAGGAAATACCGATGCCATGAAGGGGTGTATTTGGTATGCAGCAATGTTTAAGGTGGGTGGAATGCGTCAAAGTAACATCCACAAGATCGCCAGGATACAAGGTCAAAGCATCTCCAAAACAGCAGGTCTTGTGGGGTGTTACCGGTATGCAGTGATTTTTACCTACCAAAAGTGGTGACAGGGTCATGGGCACCCAAGGCTCATTGATGCACCGTCTGGTCCGATCCCACAGAAGAGCTACTGTAGCACAGATTGCTGAAAAAGTTAATGCTGGCTGTAATGGAAAGGTGTCAGAACACACAGTGCATCACAGCTTGCTGTGTATGGGGCTGCGTAGCTGCAGACCGGTCAGAGTGCCCATGCTGACCCCTGTAACACCGCCTAAACCATCTACAATGGGCACGTGAGCACCAGAACTGGACCATGGAGCAATGGAAGAAGGTGTCCTGGTCAACAAAATTGTCAGAAATCATTTGAGGAACATGACAAAGAGTTCAAGGTGTTGATTTGGCCTCCAAATTCCCCAGATCTCAATCTGATCGAGCATCTGTGGGATGTGCTGGACAAACAAGTCTGATCCATGGAGGCCCCACCTCACAACTTACAGGACTTAAAGGATCTGCTGTTAATGTCTTGGTGCCAGATACCACAGCACACCTTCAGTTGTAGATCAGACCTTCAGATGGAGTCCATGCCTCGACGGATCAGAGCTGGTTTTGTGGCACAAAGGGGACTTACACAATTTTATGCAGGTGGTTTTAATGTTACATTACATACTCCTTACACTAATTTCAACTTTCTTTCCACCCATCTCTTCCTCTGCATGTCATCTGTCATCTGATGGCGCGCGCGCACACACACACACACACACACACACACACACACACACACACACAATATATCCTTTTTGTAGCAATTTGTAAATACTTAGCAAATTTTTTAATATACTTAACAAGTATAAACATTTACTTAACAACATATACAATTTTCATGCTAGAACTAGCTTCAGATAGCTCATGTGGGAAATACTCAGATCAACTTCCCACAATATTCCAGGACAAACCTGCATACTTCAGCTGCGCACAAAAAAAAAAGAGGCAGTGTGTAAGAACACAGCTTTGTCAGCATTGTCGCCTCTGTTGTTTTCTACGACCTGATCACCTGTTTTTTCATGCTACTCCAGATTGTCACTTCAGGGTGTTAAACAAATTATTCTGATTTTATTGCATTCCTTTTACTTTTTGAACTCTAATCGTCACAGAAAATAGCTTTTTATTTCTTCAAGTTATCCATGTTGACCAATCTGTGTTTGTATATTTATTGATCTTAATGACGTTTTATTATTTTATTTTTAACCTTTTTAGCAGAAATTCCAAACTCCAAAGTCAGAAACTAAGAAAGTGACCTTTGGGCTCAAGAACAATAAAACCACTGGTAAGTTCATTGTAGAGCTGCTGGTGCTATTATGAATGGTTTTGAAAATAACATGAAAACTTTATTCTCTTTATACTTTGTGATCTTTGTGGATAATCAGATACAAGTTTTGTACCCATTTGTCCTTCATCACAACCTAAAAACATACTAGAAAAAATCCTTCAAATATCTAATCGTGACATGAGTCATCAGTCATATAATAGTTATTTAGTAATATTCGCATCTCAAAAGGCTGTTCTGAGTAATGAAAAGATGTCTAGGGTTCTGCAAGTAAAGTTCTGGTTCAAACTAATTTGAAATCTGAAACATGCCTTTTAACAAATCATTGCCTGTTTTACATGCAGAGATACTAATCTGAGTAGATGAAAATTAACTGTTTGTATTAATAACTATTCAAAGATGCATTATTTTAATTAACTATGAAACGCAGTGAAACTACACATTTGTTTAAATGTGCTGTGAATGGATGGGTATGAATGGATTAGACTGAAACTTTAATCCGTTTAGTCTCAGAATAGAGACTGTAAATGGGCCTCATGCAGGTTATCAAGATGAAGATCAGCTGTTAAATCGTATATGTTCATGATCATATGTTATAAGTTACTTTTTCTTTTTTTTTGACTTACAGAATTCAGGAAGACGGACAGGAGCTTGTTGGTGAATCCTGTCGGGTCATCCCGTGTGGCCTTTGATCCTAAAAAGATGCCTGTGTCAGGGGTGCTGAAGTCACCTTCACTGTCTCCTGTCCTGAGTGTGACAAAACCTGCAGCCAAGAAAAGAGCAACGGCAGCAGATTTCTTCTAAAACCACAGCTTGTGTGAATGTTTCTCCTTATATTTAGTTTTGGCTAGGGGTATGTTGTTTTAATTAAGCCCCATTCTGAAAGAGCTCATGAGTTTAACCTGACAGACATACCATAAAATCTATGACTTGCAGTAAAAATAAACATTGATTAAAATTTTAACTTATGACATACCTGTTGCTGACTTTTTATACAAAAAGCAAATCAGTTGAAAGTGGACATAGATGAAGCCTGAGCATAAAAGTAAAACATTTTCAACCCTGTATTGACATTTAGTGTAATATTGTGAGAAGACAGTATGTAAGAAGTTTTCAGCTGAACTGGGTTTCATACCTTCATCTTGCGGCTTTAATAAAACATTTTTATTTGGTAAAGATCACTTCTGTCATCTGTCTTTTTGTCTTTGAAGCACATGCTAATGGTTAAAGGCTGAGATTGTGTTCCATTTTGAAGTTTTCATAACTGCAGCCTCCTCCTTCTGCAGTCTACACCGTCCACAGTGAGAACTCTGAAGGTGGAGACTCTGCCCAGGATGAACTTCAGTGTTCTGCTGTCCCTCAGTCATGTAAAAAAAGCAGATACTCTAAGCTGCAGAACAGTAGAACCATCCCTATGCTGTCAACAGTTAGAATCATTTTATTCACCATATACAATTACATGTTTTAGGAATTTCTCTTGGTGTTTGGTCACATGATACAGTCGTGGCCTAATGGTTAGAGAGTGGGACTTATAACCTGAAGGTGAACCCGAAGGTCATGGGTTCGAGTCTCAGGTCCAGTAGGGATTGTAGGTGGGGGGAGTGAATGACCAGCGCTCTCTTCTACCCTCAATACCAGACCCTTGAGCAAGGCACCAATCCCCCAACTGCTCCCCCAGGCTAACATGGCTGCCCACTGCGATGGGTGTGTGTTCATTACTGTGTGTGTGCACTTGGATGGGTTAAAGCACAAAGGAATGAGCACAGATTCCGAGTATGGGTCACCACACTTGGCCACAAGTCAAGTCACTTCACATTCAACACACATATTGGTCAACACAACACAACGACCATCTTAATTGACAAAAATTACATAAAAAATACAGACAAGATGCCAAAACACTGGCTGCCATCTTGGGTGCTGGCCGTTACAGTCTAATTTTGTAACTGTGTAATATGTGGAATACTTATTGGATCTTACTGCAATACTACTTTAAACTCTTTTATTCATAACACATACAGTACAGTTACATGTTAATGTTTTGCACTTGAACCTGAACTATAAACATAAAAAACATGAGAGAAATCTAACATTTAATTGAAATAAATTTATACAAAGAAAAATGAAAATCCCTATTCAAAAATATATACTTTTTGACAAAACCACATTATGATTCGGCACAATCTTCTTAAACTTTCTCATTATGAAAATGTAGTGAATGGTACAATTTTGTCTGCATCTGAAGGAAACTGACAATGATTTTTAATACACAGCTCCAGAGGTATTCATTTGCTCACACAATCACATTTCCAAAAGATCCTTTCATGCTAATGGTTTTAGCATGGACCGATTAAATGTAATCGGTCTGAATTGATTCCACCCTGTATTTTGCACTTTTAGGTAGAAACACCCCAAATGACGTATTCATTAAAGCAAAAATGCAAAATACTCATGAATGGGGTTTGAACACCCCCAGTGTTCCATGAGCAGGTTAAAGGCTGAACACTATATAACCTGCTCATGTGCTTTCCCTACAATCAGCACATTTATATCCTGAACCAGACAACACTTTTCCATGGCTTATCACTACAGAATAACAGAGCAGCTGTTTGTTTTATTTTGATTCACAAATGAATACAATTCTGCTGCCAAATTACTTATACTTCATGATGTTCTGCAGTTCCTCAACAATTTCTTCCAATGTTCATAAAATCTAATTAAATCAGTGCAAATGTCACCAGATTTATTTTCAGCAGAACCCATATTAAATGAAGAGGCTACTTCTGCTTCTTTCTGTGGTTTTAAGCATGAATGGTGAATTGCTCGGTCACATTCTTGGCACATCACCGGCACCTCATTGACACATTCTAGATATTTTGGGAATGAAACAGCACTTTTCCATGGCTTCATTTTTACCTTCATTCATCTTTAATGAGTGCCATGCTTTTGTACCCAAATGCAGGTGTCAGCTGCATGTTTCTGTGTATTGAATGGTAATGAACATTTAATTCACAAGTACAACAGGTAATTCATTTCTGTAAGTTACATCAGTGGAAAGTGGAGTTAAGGTAATCTTCACAACTGCTCTTGGAAAAAAGGCATGTGTGAATTTATGGCCTGGAGAAAGGTCAGGTGACAAAGGTCAATCTTGAGGCACAAATATTTTTATGTCACTTTTATTTTTTTTGTTTAATTATAACAGAAATTGGAGGCAATAGGAATGAAAAGTCCACTACCTAAGTATAATGAATTTCTTTCAAATTATGCTTTTCATATTTTTCAAATTCTCCACCTTTATAATATAATAGTCCAAAATAGTGTTATTGACTGAAAGCAGTAATTAATATAATATTAAATTAATACAAAATGCATTTGAATTGTGTGGTATGAGGCATTATTAGGGGCATCGTCATGCTGGAACAGGTTTGGGCCGCTTAGTTCCAGTGAAGGGAAATTGTAAAGCTACAGCATGCAAAGACTTTCTATACAATTGTTTACTTCTTTGTGGCAACAGTTTGGGGAAGAACCACATATGGGTGTGATGGTCAGGTGTCCACATATTTTTGATCGTATAGTATACCTCCCATGTTCAGATAAGACAAGTCAGTTAAGGAATATCACACAATAATCCTGCTATACTGAATATCAGCATTAATATGGTTTGGCCTTAGCTAAATCCATGTCTAATCAGATCAGTGGAACGGATCTAACTGTTGTATAAATCTCATTTATATTTTATTATTCCGTGTTTTAAACTCAACCAGTACTTGCTTTTGTTTTGGTTTCTGCAAGAGACAATAGGAAAGAGTTTTTGGAGTGTCTGAAGAAAAAGTGCAATATCTCTTTTCCCACAGGATGTAATGGATGAGATCATTTTATAGAGAGATCATTTTACTGAAGGTAAATTACATAATTTTTCTAGATGTGTGCATGCTCAGTACATAAATGAATTACTCACATGACAGATTCAGATGGGACTAAAATCCTATAGATACTCCTGCAATAATTACATAACCCACCTCCCAATGTAAACCTAATCCAATCTGAATAGGGATTAAGATGTAGTTAAGATGTCCCTCATAATAGCACAGCATAATAGTGGTCAATTACATAAACTACCTCAGCTGCACAACAAAAAGCAAAGCAAGTTATTTACATTTAAAATGAAGAAGGCTACATGTTTGAAATGGATGATGTTGCTGTGGGAGCACTTTTGCTGTGTGTGTTGTTGGCCTCGTCACTGCCCTTTCACATTTTATTTTCAAGTGTCGGCTCAACACGCTGCATTATGTCTGAGTTTTATAGAAATACAGAGACTTACCTAATTTGACATAGGCTGCATAATGCTTGGCAGGCTGGGACAGGCTGGTTTACATATTTCAGAAACTGCTGATCTCCTGGGAGTTTCACACAAAACAGCCACTAGAATTTACACAGAAGAGTGTGAAAGACAAAAAAAGAGTGGCGGTTCTGTGGGCGGAAATGCCTTGTTGATGAGAGACATCAGAGGAGAATGTCCAGTCTGGTTTGAGCTGATAGAAAGGTGATGGTAACTTAAATAACTACTCTTTAAAACAGTGGGTTACAACAGCAGAAGACCAGACTGGTGTCGAGTTACATCAGCCAAGAACAAGAATCTGAGCATTGAATAGTGATTTTGTGTGTGTGTGTGTGTGTGTGTGTGTGTGTGTGTGTGTGTGTGTGTGTGTGTGTGTGTGTGTGCCTCATAGGATCTGTCACTGGTTATCTGTTACACTAGTGTTAATTTAGTGTTATACAAGATGGGGCCCCCATGGATCAGACTTGTTTGTCCAGCACGCCCCACAGATGCTTGATCTGATTGAAATCTGGGGATTTTGCAGTCCAAGTCAACACCTTGAACTCTTTGTCATGTTCCTCAAATGATTTCTGAACAATTTGTGGCAGGGCGCATTATCCTGCTGAAAGAGGCCACTGCCATTATGGACTACCGTTGCCATGAAGGGGTGTACTCGAGCTACAACAATGTTTAGGTGGGTGGTTTGTGTCAAACATCCACATGAATGCCAGGACACAAGGTTTCACAGCAGAACATTACCCAGAGCATCACACTGCCTCTGCCAGCTTACCTTCTTCCCATGGTGCATCCTGGTGCCATCTCTTCCCCAGGTAAGCGACACACACATACACCCAGCTGTCCACATGATGTAAAAGAAAACGTGATTCATTAGACCAGACCACCTTCTTCCATGGTCCAGTTCTGATGCTCACATGCCCACTGTAGACACTTTCAGTGGTGGACAGGGGTCAGCATGGGCACTCTGACCAGTTTGCAGCTATGCAGTCCCATGTGCAGCAAGCTGTGATGCGTTCTGTGTGTGTTCTGACACCTTTCTATCATAGACAGCATTAACATTTACAGCAATTTGTACTACAGTAGCTCTTCTGTGTGATCGGACTGGCTAGCCTTCTCTCCCCATTTGCACCAATGAGCATTGGGCGTACATGACCCTGTCACCAGTTCACCGGTTGCCCTTCCTCGGACCATTTTTGGTAGTTACTAACCACTACATACCAGGAACACCCCACAAGATCTGCCATTTTGGAGATGCTCTGACCCAGTCGTCTAGCCATCGCAATTTGGCCCTTGTTAATGTCGCTCAGATCCTTACGCTTGCTCATTTTTCCACATCAACTTTGCGAACTGACTGTTCAGTTGCTGCCTAATATATCCCACACCTTGACACAGCGCATCACAGCTTGCTGCGTATGGGGCTGCAAAGCTGCAGACCGGTTGTAACAAGCTAATATGTAAGTGTAATTTTATGTCTGATCAGTGTACTTCGCTTGGTATACTCATTTTAAGTAATGACAGGCTATTGATGGGTTCCTATGTATACATCATTAAACCACCAATCCAGCAGAGTCCACCAGAGTAATGAAAATGCCTGTGTACAATATGGCAGATGAGAAACACTAATACTGAATGAGTGGCTTGCAGCACTTTTTGAACTATGCGGGTGCTTTGTACTATACCCTTTTTCCCTCATGCATACCGGAAAACTAATACGGAGACTAATAATTCCTGTAATACACTCCAATCGCAAGGGTTTTATCTAGTAATTTATTTATTTATTAGTGGACTGAGTGTATTTAGTGCACTGAGTGTCTTAGTACTAAGACAGTACTTCTGCCTTAAAATTTTGGATTGTACTGCTTCTTGAATGGAAAAGTTACGTGGTTCTGGCTTCAACTGTGAAATGAGAAAATATGACTTGGAGTGTAAAGAGTAAAAACCACACTGTGACCTAGGCTTTATTACTTTCACACTGCAGATATTTTACAGGTTATTTCATTCCATGTCATTTTACATCACACCATAGCCTGACTAATATGCTTGTGTATTATACTGGCTCTTGCAGTGTTCACGTGTTTAGTTCTTGAAAACAAACCTGACAATTTTTCAAATGACTGCAATGTTAAATTGTTCATTTGATTTATAATTTAAAGCTTAAAGAACTGAAATGTCCTGCCATAATAAACCATTTAGGGTTTAGGCCATCCAAATGAGCAGTTCTCAACAACCAGTCATCACCTTGGCTGTTCCATGCTATGTAACATTCAAATTACAATAAACCCCTTGCCCTATTCATACTGAACATTTTGCCAAAGTGCTTACTGACAAGTCTAAGTTTAGAACTGCCAAGCCTTATTATTCTCATACCCTCTGGACATGGGCTATGTGAGGGGTCAAAACAGCTGGCATCTTGGCATTTCTGTTCTCTATGGAGTTGAAACAATGATAGAGACTTTTATAGACCAAAGTTCTACTTGTATTTGGAGAACTATCAGCCTGAAAGGATTACATATGTATGCTAAGTCATAATTGAAGATTAATGTCAACTACAGTTGATGTGCAGAAAACAGAAGTTTTTCAGAACAAAAGTCCTAAAAGTCTGATTTTAGGAAAAGCTTGTGTTTTAATCAGGGGTTAATGATGTGCAGTTAGACACATGTGAGCCACACATTCCTGGGAGATTTTCTAAAGCCAGGACATTTGTGATGCTGAGAGAACCACACTCACATTTCTGACTTAAACAGACAATAAAAAATTTAGATATGATAAGAGCATTCTTTAAGCCTAAAGTGATGGATTTGCCTCCTCCATTCTTGATAGTCTATCTTCTGCTTAGTACACATGCCTCCTACTGAGTATAACCTGCACTTTATTCTTGGACTTTTAGGACTTTTTACCATAGAATTTGCTTTTTGATTTCTGCATAAAAATGTTTAAATGCAAAATCCTAACCTATACTTGTTACTGCACTATTTGGAACTTTTTATTTCTATTTGGAGAAATGTGCTTATCAAATACCATAACAGAAAACACCCCGTAATGTATGCTGCCCCAGGTGCCATTTGTAGGGAGCTGGGAGTTTCAAAACCAGGGTATAAAAGGTTTAACTAAGGTTTGCACAGCTCTTTTAACAAGAGACACTGTCAAAAAGAAGCTTTACAGAAATCCGAATGTAAATGTAAATCCCTAATGAATAAGCCAGAGGAGACAGTGGCAAAGAAAAGCTCCCTGAAATGAAAGCGGAAAAAAACATTGAGAGAAGTGAGTTGAGAATGTGATTATAAATTATTATTCTTGTACAACTGAATATTAAACAGTACTTCCCCATGCGAGTGTGAAAAAGATGCCCATTATGAACATATTGAGAATAATAGTCCTAGAATAAGTTTTTAGCTATAAACAAGAAATATGAAAACAGCTCTCACAAGATTGATACATCATAAGAACGAAAGGCCCCTGAGTCTACAAATGGCACCAGGATGCATGGATGGCAAACCTGGATGGCACTAAATACAAGTTGTTTCAGTCTATCAAAGATTTGAGACTGGGATGGCGGTTCACCTTCCAGCAGGACAATGACCCTAAAGATACTGCTAAAGCTACACTGGAGTGGTTTAAATGTTTTGGAATGGCCTAGTCAAAGCCCACACTTCAATCCAATTGAGAATCTGTGGCATGACTTGAAGATTGCTGTACACCAACACAACACATCTAACCTGAATGAGCTGGAGCAGTTTTGCCTTGAAGAATGGGCAAAAATCCCAGTGGCTAGATGTGCTATAAGCTAATAGAGACATACCCCAAGAGAACTGCAGGTGTAATTGCAGCAAAAGTTGGCTCTACAAAGTAATGAATTGGGAGGGGGTAGGTGGATGAGAACTTATGCACACTAACTAACATTGCTGGTTATGGGGGTGATAAAACTTGCTTGCTAGCTGACATGCCACCAGTGTGTGAACTAAAGGGAAGATAGTATGTGTGAGCTAACAAGGCAGATAGTAGGAGCAAAACCTGTTGTTGTCATACAAAAACTATTTATAGGCACAGTACCCTATTAGACACAATAGGGTTTAGCAGGGCATTTCACTAATATACTCCAGCTGAACCCTGTGATTTTCTCTTTTTTTTCAGGAGAATAGCACTTTGTACACAACTTAGGATGCCATCTTATTCCTTGTTTCACTTCAATCCAATTTAATCCAATCCAGCTGCTTGTTGGTTCATTGTGGTTGATCTCGCAAATGCTTTCTTTCGAATTCCTGTTGTGCCAGAGACTCAGTCATTTGCCTTTACTTGTAAAGGGAAGCTTTAGACTTGAACAGTAATGCTCCTGGGTTATTGCAAGTTACCTGCCATTTCCTCAGATCTTTATCAACAGACATTCATTGCTCTGGAAGGAGCAATTCAACCCATTTGTGGATGATCTGTTCCTGAATAATCTGTTCTCCTTTAAAACGTGCATGTGAAATTGATTCTGTAATGCTACACAACTTTTTGCCTAAAAACGGTCAAAGAATTTAATTTCCTCGCATTACCACCATATTTATAAGCAGAATCAGAATCAGAATATTTTTTAATTTTAATAATTTGCCATATACATTTACTTGTACCAGGAATTTTTCTTGGTGTTTGGCATACGTTCAACACACACTTAGACAACACAACTCACAACACAATTACAATTGTAATGGGTGTAAAATGGTAGACTTAGATGTAGAAGATGAGAGCATGTCACCTGGATGAAGGTAAAAGAGTTACACTGATTATAATTTTGCTTTTTGTGTGTGTCAATCCTCTAGTATTTTAAAGAATGGCGTTAGTAATCTGAATAATTTGCCTCATCTTTGCAAGCGAGAGTTAAATGTGCATCACATAGACTTACACATAGAGTACCTGAAAATGGATGATGACTTAATTTGAGCCCCTACTTGTAAGATTAATAGATTTAGAATCCATAGATGTTGGACCTGACAGACCGTTTGTTACGACCCCAGTCTAGGGTTGGGACGCACAGCGTGAGGAATGGCAGGGGTAATAGATGGAAGGAAATAAATGTATAAATGCTCCCAAAAGATGTATAAGGAAAAGCACGCAACACACAAGCCGTAACCTCAGAGTGATATATATTTGTGTATAGCACAGAACCGGGACAGACTTCAGGGTGGNCAGTGTCAGTATTTCAGCAGTGTGTTAGAGACCCTGTCTCTGTCTGACATTGTTAACATGCGCAGTTTATCCTGATAGATCACACACTGACAAAACCTCTGAACTATAAAACATTCACTGAAGTACATACCTTTATTTCACTTGCCTCTTTTCAGGGAGTGAGAATGGTCTGTGTTTATATCTCATAGTCAGTGAATATCCTGCAGTTAATTTCAGAAATTAATGTGAAAATAAGGGTTTCTTCCCTCTCCAATTAGGGTCTAACTTACCTAACACCAAAAATAAATAAACAAAATTACAATAAACTTCCCTAGTCTCCCTAA
>JAKKZN010000005.1:1518005-1534634 GCA_033441825.1 Pangasius elongatus
ATCTGCAGGATTTTATGCATTGCGCTGCTGACACATGATTGGCTGATTATATAGCTGCATAAATGAGAATGTGTACAAGTGTTCCTATTAAAGTGAGTGTGTCTGTATATACAATGATCAGCCATAACGCTAGACCACCTGCCTAATATTGTGTAGGTCCCCCTTGTGCCACCAAAACAGCTCTGACCCGTCGAGGCATAGATTTCACAAGAGCTCTGAAGGTGTTTTGTGGTATCTGACACCAAGACATATTGTTCTCTAACTAATGTTAGCTATGAGAAACAAGAGCAGAATTTAATATGGGCATTACGAGTTTTGTACCTTCAGCTACAGAATTATTGGCACCCTTGGTAAAGGTGGATAAAAAAGGTTATGAAAATGTATGGGAAATCTCAATTAAGTAATTAAAACTTAATATATTCATTCATTGATTGATCTTCAGTTTATCCTGGCCAGGTTCATACTGGATCCGGAGTCTATTGCGGCAACGCTGGGTGTTAAGTGGGAATACACCCTAGATGGGAACACCAGCCAATCACAGGACACCACACACATCGAGGGCAGTCGAGGCCTAATGGTTAGAGAGTGAGACTTGTAACCCGAATGTGAACCTGAAGGTTGTGGGTTCGAGTCTCAGGTCTGGCAGGGATTGTAGGTGGGGGGAGTGAATGACCAGTGCTCTCTTCTACTACGACTGAGGTGAGACCCTTGAGCAGGGCAACAAACCCCCAATGCTCCCCGGGCGCTGCAGCAAAAAAGGCTGCCCACTGCTCCGGGTGTGTGTTCACTTGGATGGGTTAAATACAGACCATACTTGGCCACACTTCACACCTAGAGGCAACTTCACACCTAGAGGTAACTTAGTGTAACCAATCCACCTATTGACAGGTTTTGGTAATTGTTTATACTCCAGTGTAACTGGAACTAATGGATGACAGCTTAACTTCCTGAGGTGACTGTGTATGGGCAGCTGGCATGTTCTCAGAAAGCATTAAACTGCCCTCTGATATTTGACAGCAGTGGCTTGTAGGTCAGAGGAAGTGTGTGTTATTCTTTACCTTCCCTATTGGTAGTGCTGAGTATTGGAGAACTAGCTAGTGGGTGGGAATTTGGCAATGGTTGAATAGAGAAAATGGTGTATAAAGAAAATATATATTAGTAATATTCTGTAAATAGCCTCTAGCTTAAACAAAACTTTAACATAAAGGAATGAGGGATATGATTAATAACAGAGGGCACAAAATAATCCTTTAAAGGATTAATACCTACCTTGAAAATATGTAAAACTGAAAACATTGTGGAAACAAAGAACAAAAGATGATTTAACTGAACTATATAAAGAGGCAATTAAACCAAAAAGCTCTCTCTAATTGCTTGAGCTGCCCGAGTGTGCTATTAATAAAAGAGAGAGAGTTAAAAAAAAATCAGAATGACAGATGAGTAAAGAGATTTTGATAGTTGAGTATACAGTAGATGACTACTGAGAAAAGCCACTAAGAAAAAATGTATAGGAGATTCGGCATTAAACTTAATTTCCATTTCAGTTTTAATGTGCTTTACATAAACAGCAAAAGGGGACTTTTATTTAAATCTAGCTGACATAAAGACAAATATATAAATTAAATAGGCTGTTGTGTTATTTGTATCAACAGCTGTGGAGTCTGAAGCCTATTGTGTTGGAATTATGTTACATTCAGCAACCCATATCAGCATCGATCCACACACATTCATCTTCATCCTACTGTCCCTCTCCTTTGCTCTTTTATGTCCGCTCCCTCTTCATTTCCCCTTCTCACACACTGATACGCTATCTGTTTTTCAGAGGAATCCTTGGTCATCTTGAGAAAACTGGAAGTGTAATTATTGCCTTTGAGACTTATTTTACCTACCAGCAAAATGTGAATAAAGTTGGATTTTTGTAAATAACCAGTTATTTTGTAAATAATCCAAACAGTCTGCAAACAAGTGTTATTGTATCATCTGCTATTTTTCAACTGATTGTGAAATCATTGTAACAAATTGAAATATTGTATATCCATGGGGAAAATGTCTAAATACATCTAAGGTAATTTACATACTGACTCTTTTTTTTTTTTGGCTGTGATAATTAACACCCGACCAATTAAACTGGTGTGTTGGTACCAGGAAAAACACTAAAATATGCAGGCAGGACTGGGGGTTCTCCTGGACTAAGGTTTGGAACCTTTGCCACATGGATACCCTAAAGCAAGGGCACTTCCTAAAAACAGTTTGTGCCCTTGCTTCATTGGATAATCTCACTTGGACACTGTCAACTTGTATCTAAGACCTGCTGCTGTAATCACATAGACTATGATGATCATACTGAATATCCTTTCAACACACTTAGTACTGTTTGATTTAAAGTATACAGTTGTAGAATCGTAATGACTCACAATCGCACTAACTGTTGTCACCCAGAAGAAGATGGGTTCCCTTTTAAGGCTGGTTCCTCTAAAGGTTCCTTCCTCATGTCACCTCAGGGAGTCTTCCTCGTCACTGTTGCCCTGGCTTGTGCATTAGGGATCTAAATCTACATTCAAATTTCTGTAAAGGTGCTTTCTGACAGTGTTTATTTAAAAAAAAAACTCTATACAAATAAAATTTAATTGAATACTTTACAGGCATTTACACAAATTACACAATATGCATAAATAATCGTGAGATCAGCACATGTCCACGCCACATCTTTTATGAGAAAAACAACATGCTACAGTCATCCTTATCAATTAGAGGCTTGGTAAGACTCTTTACATCAAGAAACACTCTTCACAGTCAGCCTTGTGTAATCCTGTGTGCAATTAGCAGAAAATCACCTATCACCCAGAATAAACTACAGTAGTTGCCTTAGAACACCCATTGAAATATAGCTTATTGGGGAGTGTTTTATACAGATAATTATAGAAAAAGCAGTGTAGAAATGCAGAGCTTTGATAATACTATTGTAATACTGCTGATTTAAAATGTGAGTTAAATCAAAACTTTACTGCCCCTAAGGTAAAATAAGGTAAAATAATTCCTAATCCTGCATCACTTCTATTATTTCATTATAGAGTATCCATGTTTAATCAGCAACAAATACATTAAAAAAAAAACATTTAAACCTCTGCAACTTTTTTGACACCATTATCTCTACTGGTTTATCATGATAGTAATCTTACTTTTTACTAGTCCCCAGCTCTCAGCCATAGATTTGAATAGAACACTCAAAGTACCGTCATTTTCTATCACCATCAGTCATACCAGCACAGTCACATCCTATCATGGGCAATAAACCGTTTCTGTTGGCTTCTCATCACCAGTCCTCTGCTCCTCCTCAGGTCACAGCACAGGCAGACCAGAGGTGCCGTTAGCCACTGAGGGAGTGTCATATGGCAGTGGCCTTCACTCTGTGCTGCAGGATTCGGTCTCACCAGCCTTTGGTGCCACCATCATAATTATCGTCACTGTGATTGTGAGTGGAAGTGCCTACCTCTGCTTTCTCAAGTATGTTTGTGCTGGCTGCTGCAAACCCACACAAGTGGCTCCTGTCAGTAATGCGAACCCCAACAAGAATGAGGAGCAAGTGTAGTGAGGACTTTGTTCATAAGCTGCTATAAAATATTATTATAATTACACTTTTAACCCCAAATCCCATAGGGCACTGAGGCCATGTTTCTTTAGCAAATCTGTACCATTAGGGAGCATTACTTCCACAGAAATTAATTACTGTTCTTGTTCTGTTAAATACAAAGGAGTGGATTCTTCTCTACAGATTTAAAAACAAGGGTAATGCGATATATATTAAAATATGTATAGCATCGTCATATCTCTACATATCATATTCTTATCAGTTCTTATAAATATCAGTCATGTAAAATTTAAGATATATATACAAAAGGTACATATTATACAATTTTAGTTGTATGTTCAGTTAAATGCAGCTTAGACTGGTGCAGCGAACAACAGACTGGTGCTTGTTCAGTGTATTTTTGTGTTGTGATTGCCTTTTTTCACAACATGATTCATCATCAAAAACATGATGATTTAAATGTTGGCATTTTGTGTTTGTTGACGTTAATTAACGTTAAATTGTAATGTTAAATTTGATTGTGCTTAGCCTTCAGTAGTTTTCTTAATATAATGTTCAGAAACCTGTTGTATCTGATCTCACTTGGACTTTTTTTTTCTATAAAAGGTAGCAAACCCTGTTCTTAAAAATCTATAAGACAACACCTTTTAGCTTTACTGTCATAGTATCACATTAAGGGTATAACTATTTTGGAATTCAGTACTGTTACACCATCACACCATCACCCTTACTGACAAGCAGTGATCTCTGAGTTTGAAATGGAAATATGGACTATTCCAAAGAGTGAAGATTTTTCTATTGTTCATGGACAAAAAAAAATCAGTAATTAGTATATAAAAAACATGCAGCGATTGATATTTGAGGCTTCTTTGAGGGAGAGTTGGCTATATTGCTTTATTATATCAAAACAGTTTTTTCAAATATACCATTGTAGCAACACTTAGAGAACACAGGCACTGGTCAATCAGTAACATAATGAAAAAATGTTCAAAACAAATAATGTTGCAGAATTCCAACACTGTTTTGAAATGCTATTTGCTTCCAGCTCATTTGCTGCTTTCTGCTTGGCCATGCGTATGCGCTCAGCTCACTGCTCAACAAGGGAGAGAAACAGAAAGAAAGATCACAGACAGCAAGGCTCAGGTGTGCCAAACTAGTCATTACCCCCTTAGCGTGAGGAGACCCACGCTAAATCGCGTCCCCACCTGCTACAACTGCTTATTGTTATACTTAGCATAATTAATGATGCCATTAATCTTCATTAAAGCTTATAAGGACTGCCAGCCACAAAATAGCTCCAATGGGGTTTTTCTTTTTTACCATTTTTTTTAAAACCCAGGATACAGATAGTATTCATGGCTAAAAGTTTGATTTTAGTATGATCTGACCAGAAAATGAGATTCTAACTGTAGTTCTAATGAGACTTTGTGCAGTGAATTTCTTTTGTGCAAATCTGTACACAAGTGTCATCTTCCTAGCAATTCTTTTAAATGATGGCCCCGATAGCACTGTATAACTGTTTATGTATTATTTATACTCAGCATCTGTCTTTTTAATTATTTATGACTCTATAAGTGTAAAAGCTGTTTTCATCTTCATGATGGATGATAAAGAGATAGAACCCAATGTGCAACCTCATGATTGGTCAAACCCAATAATACTGGGGACTGGGGACCATGTATTAAGCTGTTTGTGACCGATTTCAGCCGTAATTATGCCACGTGTGTTATGTAAGAAACTGACGTAAAGCCTAAATGCGCAGTTTATCTCTCCCTCAGCAGGAGTGGGTAGTCAGTACAAAAAAGGGTATAGAAATGGAAAGTGCAGCTGAAGGTGTTTAATTTACTAAACTCTGGACAGTTAGCAGTGGCCAGTTTTGTGTGTGAATTGTGTAAATTGGTGCCATTCGTGTTGTGCAGAGTGTAATATAGATAATGCCTGGGTGCGTGCATGCAGAAATTGAATACTTTTGGACTGCTGATGCAGGTTGTTTTCATTAGAATAAACACTATTTATTAATGACAAAATATATCCTAATTTGAGACCATAGGATCTTTGTGAAAGAACTGTTCAGGCAAAATTCTCATTTTAATGCTGCTTCTCCAGTGGAAGCATTCGTGTAGCTATTTTGGTCATATGTCATTCAATCATGCATAAATTTCCTCACATTTAACAAAGAAATCAACACATTGAACAGAACTTTTGTGACATTGTAATTTTATTAAAAAAGGTTACAGCAGGAGCAGTTAACCACAAGAAAATGAAATATAGTTTCATTTTCATTCCCTCTTCCTGTTTAGTCGCAGTGTTTTTGACACATGCTCATTTCGACATTCCTCGTGCGTAGCGCCAGGGTTATTTTGCATGATGACCTACAGTTAATGTAAAATTATTTATGAATGTATTTTACCCCATCAATTCATGTTTTACACTGTACCTCATGTAAATTCATCATGAGAGTAATTTTTTTAAGAAATCAATTTATTTGAAAACTGCATTTATTTGGAATCTTTGAGCAAACACAATTTGAAAATCTGCATTTTCCTGTGAGAATGATTAGGAATGATAAGTAATTTCCCCAACTGACTGACTAGAAAATTGGAATTGTGCTCATACAACCACTCATTTGTCAGTTGCCTGTAATTCTGGAGACTGTAATTATGCTTTTAGTATGCTGTTTCATTCTGTGATAAATAAATCTGGTTAAGAGATTGGCTCAGTATTTCCTTAATTTCTCATTTCAAGTTAATTCCATTTGAATGATAATGCATGCCATACAGAGTAAATAAAAACAACTCTTAAATTCAAATACTGCTCATCTGTCATTGATTGCACAAGCATTCTGAGTATTATCATGATCTAAGTGGCAGTTATTTCAAAATTTTAAACCAAAATTTTAAACCAACCTTTGCAATTCCTTCCGAATGATTTCCTTCATAACTGCTGGGGTATTCATTTCCATTTGCTTGTTTCCTTGCCGAGTACCAACAGCAAAGTCATCACCTCATAACCATGTGTTATGACTGAAGTCAGAAGCCTATTAAAGGTTCCTATCTCTCGGCCAGTGTTCAACTCCAATGGGAGAGCACCGCTTCCATCAGAGAAGAATTCACTGTCAGGCTAACTAAGTTACATAATGCAAGAAGTTCAGATTGTGATGTGGAAATGTAAACATTCTTAGGAAATCAAAAAGAGTGTTAAATTACTAAAGAAAACAGGTCAAAACCGAATTGTTCAAATGAAGCTAGAAGGGTACAGATCCAAAAGATATGGGGTACAATTGCTGGGGTTTGATGACATATCACGTGCGTTTGAGATTAAAAATTAATCCTGGCAGGTTTAGGCTTTGTACAATAAGCATGATGAACAAATTTCAATACAATCAGTTTCAATTCAGGTTTTATCAGGCACCAATTGAAGCTGAATGAATGTAGAATAGAAATTTTTCCCATGTTTTTTTTTTTTTTTTTTTTTTTTTTCATGTTTACACATTACAACTGAGTATGGACCCCTCTATCTGCCAGTGGATTGTAGACTTCCTGACAGACAGGAGGCAGTTTGTGTTGCTGGGTCCCTAATAATCAGAACCCCTATCCATCAGCACCAGTGCTCCACAAGTCTTAGTACTCTCACCTCTCCTTTACACCTTGTACACCAACACATGCATGTCCAGCAACCCTTACATCAAGCTGCTCAAATCTGCGGATGACACATCCCTAACCTGCCTCATTAGCAACAATGATGCATCTGTCTACAGGAGGGAAGTGGCTCGAGTGGCATTGTGGTGCACTAAAAAACAAACCTTCATAAGAACACACCTCTCCATCTTCCCCAGGAAATCAACAATATTGCAGTGAGTAAGGTGGAGTTGTTCAAATCTCCAAAAATCCCAAATGAGAAATAATCAGAACAACCATAACCAAAAAAAGCTCATCAGCTAATGTTTTTCTACTGAAGTTTTTTCTACAGATCTACCATCGAGAACATCTTAATTTCACTGATAACCATGTCGTTCAGCTCAGAACCCTCCTGCTTAAAGGCCAGGCTGCAGAGAATTGTGCACCCAGGAGAATATCTGACTGGTCACCAAGCAGTTGTCAGTCCACGAGCTGCATGACATTGAGGCCAAGAAGCAACCTGGATCTTACTCACCTAGAGAACTGTCTGTTTCAGTAACTCCCCTCAGGTTAACAGTACCGCTCCATCAGAACCAGTACCACATAAAATCTGAACAGTTTTTTTTTCAACAGCAGTCACTCTCAGTAAGCTGAATGCCCCTTGTATTTTTGTATTTATTGTGTTTATTGTATTATGACACACTTTACCTGTTTGCCTTATTACATGTTCTTGCACTAATCTGTCTAGTTAAATTCCTGTGTACTTTGTACATTGGGAGAATAAATTGATTCTGATTCTCATATTCCTACTGCCGTTTAATAAAGGATAGAGAGGAAAGGGGGCCTGTTGGAGTCAACCCAGACCACTATAATGACCTTCCTGCCAAAACAGAAAACTGTGAATGTTTGTGATTACTGATCACATACCCATATAAGTCCCCAGCTCACACACACACACACACACACACACACACACACACACACACACACACACACACACACACACACACACACACACATGATGCGAAGTCTTGCTCTCACAACGGTACCAAGCCTTTATATTTTGTGCATGGTCTCTGGGTTTGATGTTGAATGTTTTTGGCCTATTTGAATGTTCATATTTTATTGATTTCACTTGATCCATTAAGGAAAGAGGAAGAGAAATCTAGTGGTATGTAATTTGAATTTTGAAATTACATTTAAATAGTTTAAATATTTATGAACCAATGTTTGAACTGATTGAAAAGAGATGTATCTCTTTATAGAATCTATTAGTGGATGTACAGAAAAGCTTAAACCAGGAAATGAACTGTTGACCAAAGCCAAATTTATGCAATGTGTAGAAAAGATAATTCTACTCAATACAGTCAAAAGTCATTTCCAACATAAGTGAAAACGCAGGAGGCAGAGAGTGGGACAATGAGATGATAAAATATTCAAGACCCTGCTGATATTGAAAAATGATAGTCAGCTCTTAATGAAAGCAGTCTGGTCACTGTGGATAATGTCAAGTAAGACAGTTTCAAGGCACTGGGCAAGACCTTTGGCCAAGATTTTAAAATCAACAGAGTAACTAATCTTATAACCTCCATTAATGTATAACTTGTTTGAATAATTGAAATACAGTACAGAATAATGTTTCTGTGTCAGTAAAGAAAGTAACATTACATAATATTCCATTTTTCAGACAAAGAAGGAATACTACTAGCTAAGCAGAAGCAAGTGTGACAGTCAAATTCTCCTGGGGAAGTGGCTAGGTGCTTACAAAAACGAACACGCCAATGTTCTCATAAAACCCTATGAAATGTACCTGAAGCATTTTAAAGCATTTGATTTTTCTGTAATATTTTGAGAAAAAGTCATAATATTATGAGAAAAAGTTGCAATATTTCGAAAATAAAATGAGAATACCTTGCATGGTATTGTATCACCCTCTGATATTTCAGGGCGGGATGGTGAGCTGTTTGCTCTGCCAAACCCTGACTCAATGTGTGGTATAATAACCCAAGCAAGTAACTATCCTCAACAGCATAGAGAATGATATCAACACCTTTCAATATTTTGTTCCTCAACAGGATGCAGTTTCAATGCTTTGATTTGATTCTCAGTCTCAATAAAGTATGGTATGTTGGCTGAAGATGACATTTAAAAAAAAAATGTATCATAGAAACAGAAATGCACACATACAAATTATTTCTCCGATATTTCTAAATCAATAGAAGATGCCATTGACATATGTCTGAAAGTTGGTAGAATCATGTGAGTAAGAGGTTAACCTGAGCCTATATGGATATCTTTTGAAAAACAAACTGAGAACAACCTAACCATTAGCATAATATGTCATTTGAACAGGCAGTACTCGCACTTGTCAGCCACCATATGCACATGTAAATTAACATACGACTACTACAACAACACACACACACACACACACACACACACACCAACTGACATATGTATTCTGGTAGCTACCTGAGTAACTGAAGCCACACAGCTGAGTAAAAAATATCTCCCAGTAATTGGAGCATCTGACTATGTTAGTACAAATAAAGTACATTTGTGTCAGCTCCTTCAACAGCTCTACACTTGGATTGCATTCTGCATCATGTAAAAGTCGATTTGAACACAAGCATCTGGCAAATATATAAATATAAATGTAAATATAAGATGTACCAGAGTCTCTACTGCAGCCATGTATGCAGAGAAAAGACAGTATAAGGTAAAGAATAATTACTGTCTCCATTTCTCCTCATCTGACTGAGCATTCGCTGCAGACATGGGAAAGCATGACTTTCTTTCACCGTCACACCAGGGGCAACAAGAGCTCACATCCAATTGCTATTTTTGTCTTTCACACCTGTTCCTGCCATAATATGTATTGGCTTTATAGCACTAATACAACTAGACATTATGCTGTATGTACTGAGGAATACTAAGAAATACCATAACAGATTATGAATAGCAATTAACTAGAAGTTATAGGATGAATATAAACTGAGTGAGATATTTGAGATACTTAGACAAAAAGCCATTTCCATGTCCTCTGATTTAGTGTATAGTGCAGGGAAACACTTTAAACCTGCCATTCAACATTGATAATGATGAATGCTGAACGTTGAAAGAGCTTTCACCAGAATTTGAAATTGAGTGCTTATGAGGAGGATTCACAGCCAGACAAAGGAAGGTCTGTAACTTCCTTCTCTCTATTGTGCATCCACCATTATCCTAACCAAGATGTTCTGTTATACAATCCCGGACAAAAAAAATCAGTAACTATACAATAGCAGTAAATATAATTATCATCATTTACTATACTTATAATGATTTGTACAGCACTTTTCATACAACAGCGTAAATTACTTTTGAGTAAATAAAACAGACATATAACATGGGAATTTTTTTTTAAATTGGGTACGTAATGCAATAATGAATAACATGCAAAGGTCCATATTCAGAATTAGCAACTCAAGTTCAAAAGATGTGTCAGTGGCATAGGGGTTATTAGTTATCACGCAGCTGGACCATGAACATTAGTGAGACATCCTCCCCAGCCTAACACATCCTCCCCAAAGAGCAAACGTTTGCGAAAATAAATAAATAAATAAATACAACATAGGGTTACCACACAAACGCTTCTGTTAGTCTTAGACTTAGACTGAAAGTTTATCAGCAACAGTCAGAATCTTTCTTGTGCTTTATTTCTGTGTTATAGTTTTGTACTAGTAGGGACCACCTCATGAGCCTTTGATTTTGGTTGTACATATGGGACAAAAATACCAGCAGGTTATGATCTGTGTACACAATGATAGGTAGGGAACTGGAACCAAGATAGACTTCAGAGAACTGTAAAGCTAATAACAACGCTAGCGCTTCCTGCTCTATAGTAGAATTTTACCTGATGCTTGTTGAATTTATATCTCACAGGATGGTCAATTCCACATGCAACACCTCTTGCAACAAAACAGCTCCAGCCCCTACAGCACTTGTGTCAAGTTCAAGTTTAAAAAGCGTAGAAAAACCTGGGGCTGCAAGTACAGGTGCATCACATAACATAGCTTTCACACTATCAAAAGCATGTCAGCAATCTAGACTCCAAACAAAGGGTTTGGATGGGCTAAGCAAAGACGTGAGGAAAGAAACAACTGTAGTACCCTGCCATACCCAGAAATTGTTGTAACCCAAGGCGAATTGATGGCGTATTAAAATGGCAGTTACATACCTGTCCATGACTTACTTTCTCGGCATGGCAGGTAATAGTTGCTTGGGCGAACTCACACTTGGTCAAGTTTGGTGTCCGGGATGCTTGTTCTAGTTTTTTAAAAACTATCTCTAGCACATCTAAATGAGTGGGCCACTCCATAGTATAAATTAAATTAGCTAGGCCTTTAGGGACACCAGCAGCACTAGTTAGGTGTATACCAGGAGCCAGGGCACCTGACATAGCAGGTAATCTTAGGGTCTTAGGTTTTCACAGGTTTTCAAAGATAGTTTTTCACGTAGGACACGTAGACACGCCTTTGTCAGTCTGAGGTTACTAAGAGTAACATTGTAGAGGTGTGTAAATTAGTGAAGGCGATGGCCTATGCTGTAATATGCTCTGGCCCCATCCCAATGCAGAGTGGCCATGTAGCTTACAGAAGGTTATGGTTGCGGAGCTGGATGTCCAGGTGGTGCTCCGAAAACAATGTGGGCTTTATATATAATTGGAGTAGTTTTGAGGGCAAGGCTGCCCTTTTAGAGTCAGTCCTGATTTCATCTCTAACCTGGTTGTTTTTTAGACAAAACCTTAATTGTTGGAGACGTTAATATTCATTTTCATAATCCAGATGATCCTCTGAGAACAGCAGTTGTGTCCATTCTAGATTCAGTAAATCAGAACGTAATAGGGCACACTCATAACAGTGGACACACTCTTGATATAATACTAACATTCCGATTAAATATAGAAAATATAGTGACCTTTCCGCAGTATGAAGCTACCCCGGATCATTATGTCATCTCATTTAAAATGTGTCTTAATCATAATATATGCACCTTGCCATCCTACCGCATCAAATGTACATTCACGTCAGCTACTGCACAGAGTTTTATCAGAGTTTCCATCCATGATTCCACCCAGATCACCGTCTGATCCCAAAGAACTTGATCAGGCAACTGTATGCTTAGAGTCAACATTACGCTACACGCTAGATAAGGTAGCTCCACTTAAAAGAAGAATAATTCGAGAGTAAAAGCTAGCACCCTGGTATAAAAAGACCACTTGAAAATTAGAACGTAAATGCTCACTCAACTCACTTGCTAGCAACTATCACGAGTTCTCTAGCTCAACAACCTCTCAACTGAGTTACAATACAAACTCAACTATGAGGATTAATTGGCTGACTGTCATTCACTGGATATCCACTAAATTGGAGAGCAAATAAGTGCCTTACCTGTTCATCAGAAAAATAAAATTATTTGTATTTTATTTATTTGGGTCAGTTTTTCAGACATTTGTAAGTGGAAAAAGGCCAAGAAATACAAGAATCTGATTACTTCCGTCAGCCTCACGTCACTTGCTAAGTGAATGAAATTTCACAAACCCCAGCAGGTAGTGACATAACAAGTAGCAGTCACTGCAGCTGAGATGACAAGAAGGGCAGAAGGCAATTTCAGCCATTTCCTGTCCTGCAGAGATATACTGGAGGTGTCCTGGGCAAAAAGCTTCTGATGCAAGTAACTTATTTATAAGTTATTTATAAGTTATATATAGTTAAATTTCACCGATTGTATTGTTATTTTCCGGCCACAATATTTTCTGTAAGCATTTATACATATGAGCACACAGCAAACAATGCATAGGTGTACACACACTCACACACACACACACACACACACACACACACACACACACACACACACACACAAACAGACCTCACAGATGGCCTGTCAGAGCAAGCAGAAAGCATCTTCTCATCCTCTTGCTGTTGATTGGTCTTGCAGTCTCACTGTACAGATGATAATTAGTGCTACTGAACTTTACAGGGCTTACGGGGTCATAACACCAAATGGATCCCCAGAGAGCTTCAGAGACTCAGGACATTTCCCACTACTGTAATAATTTGAGACAAGTTTTAAAAAATCATATAAAATACAGTACACTTTTAGTACATATTTACTTACATATTTAGTCTGTCAATATTTTTGAAAAATTTGACTACACACAATTCTCAGCTCATCTCATAACATAGAGTATCAGACAGACATGTTTGGAGTCTGAACATTGCGCTGGAGATGTTTGGTGTCTGTAATGGTTTGCACTGGAGCTAGGAGGCTAATATAGCTAACAAATAATAGAAGTCTGTTACTACAAATCTTCAACATGAACACATGTCTAGATTATTAATCTTCAAGTGGTATAGTTAAATATACACTATATGGCTAAAACTTTGTGGACATTTGACCATCACACCCATATGTGCTTGTTGAACATCCCATTCCAGATTTATTTGTCATTCCACCTTTGCTGTTATAATGAGCTCCACTCTTCTGGGAAGCTTTCCACTAGATGTTGGAGCGTGGCTGTGGGGATTTGTGTTCATTCAGCTACAAGAGCATTAGTGAGGTCAGGCGCTGAAGTTGGTGAGGAGGTCTGGGGTTCAGTCAGTGTTCCAGTTCATCCCAAAGGTGTTCAGTGGGGTTGAGGTCAGGACTCTGTGCAGGACTCTTTGCGCACAGGGGCATCATCATGCTGGAACAGGTTTGAGCCTCTTAGCTCCAGTGAAGGGAAACTGTAATGCTATGGAGGTTGCGACGAACTTTAACAGGAAACATAGAAAGCACAACACACACGACACTGTTGTCAAACTGGGAGCCAAAGTTGTGAGAGACAACTCCATGTGTGTTTACAAAGAAATAAAATTACATTTTGCTAAAAAGTGTTCATTTCCCCTATGTATGGAGACTTTTGGAACACCCTATATATAAAAATATATGTATATACATACAGTCAGGTCCAGAAGTATTTGGACAATGACAGAGTTTTTGTGATTTTGCCTTTATACACCACCACAATGGATTTCAAATAAAACAATCAAGATGTGATCGAAGTGTAGACTTTCAGCTTTATTTTAAGAGGGAAAAATGTGATCTTAGTGACTTTGAATGTGGTGTCTTTGTTGGTGCCTGACAGACTGTTTTGAATTAAATTGAAACAACTTGTTAATGAGAGAGGTTAAAGGAGAAAGAAAGACTCTTTACTATAGTTGTGAGCAGAAAAGGATCTCTGGATGTACAGCTGTTCACAGTTTTAGAATTGGGGTTCCTTTGTGTGTATTTTAAATAGGAACTACTCTACTAAATACCACCTAGCCTATCAATAATGGATACTACTTTCAGTTTATAGTAAGTTATAGCTGCTAGCTAGATCGCCGATGCTCTATAGATGGATGTGACTGCGAGAGGGCTTCATTTTTATACTCAGGCTTCTTAGAGACAATCTTGAAATCTATTCTTTGAGAACAAATTGTAACAAAATATGTTCAGCTTCATAGCCTAATAATATCAATTATGCATCCAGTTTTGGTTTTACTTACTAGATAGTGTTATTGTGGTTAATATAGCCTAATTAGAAAATGTTAGCTATGTGTTTGCAGATCAGACTGACCTGAAATTACTTTAAAAATATCTGGGGTTTTTTTTCTTCATTTAACAGCATCCTCTTGGAGGGCTTTTCTTTTCCATGGCCTTCCCTCTGTGCTCTACCTGGTCAAGTCTTGTCCATTCTCCAGCGCTAACATATGTAAATATGTTGTTTTCTGTTTCATATTGTTTTTCGTTACTAGCTAGATGGAGTTAAGGCTAATAGTTTATATTTTACAGTTATTCATTGTTAATATCATTTATAGCTATTAACTATAGATTTATATGACTATATGAACCAAATAAAATTTATAGGAACTGCAGGACTTGCCTCTCAGCTGCATCACAACAAGAGACAGGCCAGGTCAGTGGGATTTCTCCCAAATCTCCAGATGGCCAGATGGCCTGTATCCATTATCAAAGTTGAAATATTTATTACTGAGTTCTTATAGTCATTAGCATGTTTGGAACTGAACAGATTAAATCCAAACTTCATTGATTCAAAAACAAGTAGGCTTTTAAATGATGTGTTCTGTTGGTGGAACGTTCAGGAATAGAAAGCTTTATGGCTCTAATTATTAGCCCAAACATTACTGTACATTTAAATAATGTTCATAAAATAAATCTATACTGAGGGGTCTGTGGAATAATGTTACAGTGTTACATGGTGAGATTGTGTTCATGTTCATAGATTACAGCCAGTGACACCGTGACCTAAACCACATCAGCAATCTGTGTGACTGAAGAACTGGATGTGGTTAGAAGCAGATATTGGATTTTGGGCGAGACAGACTTCCATTACCTCTTAGCTACAGACAAAAAGGTAGCAAATAAGGCAGGGGTATGTGATGTTTCTAAATTCCCACAATTCCCAATATTTTTAAACGGTTAAATGGTTATTTGTTGCATTACACCTTAAATCTCAGAAGTGTTTCCTTTTCTTTTTTTTACTCATGCAATCAGTTATCCAGACTGGCATTTTTCACAAAAAATGTTCATTGTTTGGTTTTGTGGTTGTGTAAAATACAGATCCTGTTAGAAGCTAAATGAGGATCTTTAAGATAAGCAATGATTAGCTTGCTTTGTGGAATAAAGGTGGTCCATGAAGAATTGGATCAGTGATTTTTACATTTTGTTACAGTTTTCTTATAATTATTACCCTCTTTGACTGGCCGTTTGAATTCAATCAAAAAAAAAAATGGTTTAATCAAAACCTCAATATCCCAAAAACAAGTTAGCATATAAATAACGTCTGTACTGTCGAGTGTTCAGGAATAAAAATCTCCAATAAATAACTAGAATGTTACTGTACACACTGAATAATGTCCATAATGTTTGAATAGCTCTTGGCTGAACGGGTCAGTGAAATTTTGTTTCCCAGCTAAAGGGGTAGTGTTGCCACCTCACAGTGATGATTGGTGATTTCAGGAAGTCCTGCGCTGATCTTCATGCCCCATGCATAACTGGCTCCACAGTGGAGAGAGGGATTAGCACCAACTTCATTGTTTATTTATGTCCTATCAGCACTGTGTATGCCATACAAGTTTCTTGCATCTTGGGTCCAGGAGAAATGTTATCTCATCTTACTATGTACTGCACACTGTATATCGCTGTGATGACAATAAAGATCTACAACCCCTGGCAAAAATTATGGAATCACCACACTTAGAGGATGTTCACGCAGCCTTTTTACTTTATAGCAAACAAACGAATCACAGATATGACACAAAAAAGGCTTTTGTTCAATAGCTTAACATTCTGGCTTTGTGAAACATACAGCAAAAAATTCAGTGACATTTTTTT
>JAKKZN010000005.1:1552065-1563529 GCA_033441825.1 Pangasius elongatus
TTTTCTACCCATGTGGAGATGTTTGTTATCTTCACAAATGGGAGTTCACTGTGGGAGTGTGTTTGGTTAGTTGGAACGGTGAATTTATAGTTTTATAAAATTTAATTAATAAATGGTGGTCCTGTGCTAGTCCCTTGATTATCCAATGATTGATGTGGTAAAGAGGAACTGAGAAACTGTATAACAGATGTATGTATAACAGAAAAATACAGTGATCTATATGGTGGGTCAGTTGCAATCAAACTTTCTCCTCATGTGGACCAATTCCCAGTTTTGTGCGAATGACACCACCAGCCATGCCATGTCAAAGTCATTGAGAACACATTTGTAATAATCCCCATTGTAATGGTTGATGTGAAGATTACCTGAAGCTCTAGACCTGTATCTGCATGATTTTCTGCATTGTCCTGCTGCCACATGGCTGACTGATTTAAATGACAAAGTGGCCAGAGAGTGTTCAGCATCAGTTCAAAGTGTATTTTATTCTGAGAAAAATGGAAATGGTGCTAATGAACTCCTGTCTCTCCATTCCACAGCTCTCTTGTCTACAAGTTTGGAAGAACTGAGGATTTATGGGGCTAATTTGTGCCAAACCTTCCATCTAAACCCTGAACTCTCTTTGCATCCTCAGTCTTCACTTTGACCTCAGGTATACATCAGTAAAATCTGGGCTGCAGACTGAATTTTCATGCCCAAATGTTGAATTATTTAGTATAGTGTTAGAGATTATCCATTCTACACAGAAACGTAATACATTGCCTCAAGTGTGCCTGTCCTGCTGTAACCCATGCATGTCATGGGTTTCTTCAGTCCTTTACGTCAGTTTATATATCCGCTGTATTGCTTGTGTGTAATTTGTGAAATGAAAATATTTTCCTATAATAATATTTTTAAATGTATAGGCTGTAGTTCCCTTGAAACCTTACTGTGTCTAATCAGCTTAGAGCTACATGTAAATGTATTGCACAGCAGCTAAAACCAAATCCCAGATCAATTAAGTATTCTAGTCTTTTATTTTGTATTTTATTTTTATAACGTTTTAATGAACTACTGGCACTAACGTAGCAACAGATAGAAGGCATTCATGCATTGGCATTTCTATTATCATTACTTGAAGCACTGCAAAAAATTATATCTTGGCACATGAAAATATCTTGAATCTTATTTCTTCTTACTCCATAAATGTGCATTACTTTTGTATAACCACATGGCTCAGACAGTAGTTCCAGCTGTAACATGAACAACAGGCTTTTATTGATGCGCTCATTCTAATACATTGTTTCTATAGAAACAGCTCATTCACAGGGATTAGTCGATTGGACACGCCACATAATGTAAATCTTATAATAAACTGATTTTTTTTTTAAATGTGGTGAAGTTTTTTGTTAAGACATTTATTTATGGGAAGAGTCTCGAGTGCCAGTGCTTTGTAATGCTGTTTAGCCAAATTTCTTCAGAAGTCTTCAGGAGGTTACCCTCTCTGGTAAAAAATGGCAGGCTGCATTTTTTGAGAGAGAGAGGGGGAGAGAGAGAGAGAGAGAGAGAGAGAGGGAGGGGGGAGAGAGAGAGATAGAGAGAGAGAGGGAGGGAGAGAGAGAGAGAGAGGGAGGGGGAGAGAGAGAGCGAGAGAGAGATAGAGAGAGAGAGAGGGAGGGGGAGAGAGAGAGGGAGGGAGGGAGAGAGAGAGAGAGGGAGGGGGAGAGAGAGAGGCTGATGAGGGAACGGTTGTTAGTTCCTTTTATCTCTTACGTTATTGCAACGATATACGGTTGTATATCATTGCAATAACGTAAGAGATAACAGGAAGTAACTAACTTTTTTTCTTTAACCGTCTGATGTGTGTAACTCCTTACTCATGAGGCTATTATAAATAAAATATAAGCTTATTCACCCGGTCTTTACACATTTCAATTTATTCAATCAATATTTTTTTTTTCTAGAAATAAATTCTTAAAATTAGAAAAAATTACCTGCCAATACATCCAAACTATATCAAGCATAAAAATTAGTTTAAAAAATGTCTAAAAAAAAATAGGGTTAATAATCATATGGTTGGTTTATTATAATCTTAGGATTCCTAGCCATTTATTTCACACAGAAATAATTAAGGAATAATTTCACTAGTATTTCCGTCTCAGTTATATTTAATTAAGAATATTTTATTGTAGTCAGTTATATTGGTTGGTTTTCTTTCTGCCTTCCTCATGACCTGAGGCTGCACTCTCTGGGAATAGGACTCACTCTTCATTTCTGAAATATTTTAAAGCAAGGCTTTGAGAGAAGTTGGAAAAGGAATTCATGTGTACTCTGTGTATTTTCTCATAATAACCCTTTTCAGCTATATTCTAACCTGATGAAAGCATGACTGAGAGCATTGCAGATGATTAGTGATCTTACTGACTGATGGTTTAGATACCTTTTTAAATCTCTGCTTGCTTATGAGTCAGTATGATGCATTTCTCACTTTATTGTAGTGACATTGTACAATTCTGCATTTTTGTGTTAATCTAAAGATTTCAGATTTGTATAGATTATTGTATGACTGATCCATCTTAATAAAACCAGTCATTTGGAGATGTCAGCTGTTAGATTTATTTTAATCTTCATCAATAAAAATCATCATGGAGAAATTCGACAGTAAAATACATTTAATCTCTACATTCATCCATTCAGTTATTGCTTTAAGACCAGGAGGTCTGGAGCTTATCCTGGGAACACCAGGAATATGTCTGGAATTCACCTTGTGTGGGATGCCGGTCCAGCACAGGGATTTATTCTTTATGTCACAAACTTTCAAAAAACAATTGTAAATAAATTTAAAATAAATCAAAATAAAATCAATAAATTGCATCATTGTAAGCACATTAATAACAATAATTCCAATAAAATTAATAACAAAGTTGTACAGCTCGTCAAACCATACTCATTCATTACAGTAATTCCAACTGTTGGAAAATTGTTGGAATTCTCAATTGAATTTTCTTAGTTAAAAAAAAGCAGGTTGACAAAAAAAAATTTCTTCTTGTAGGCTACTGGATCATTCAGTCATTCTCTTTTCATTCTGCTTCTTGTTATAGACAAATGAACACACATTCACAAATTGTGCTGAGGCGGCTGTAATTTGCACTCAGGGCAGTTTAGCAGCCTGACCACAGAATGCCAGCTTGGAATGAAACACATTTTAATGTAATTTCCTGAGGAGAGCTGGGCCTCCTTGTGTCAGGAAAAAAAAAGGAGACAAAGTGCAATCAGACGCGGGCTCACGCACACTTGAAGCTACACACTTACTTAATCAAGCACCCAAGAATAAAGGCACTTCACTAGTTATGGTGAGCACCACTGCACAGATCTCTGCAGCCTGAATGCACAATTCTTCAGTGAGCAGCAGTGTTTCATACATCTAGTTCTGACAACCTGAAAAGCAGAAAGAACAAATTTCAGTTTCTGACTTGGCTATGGCTCTGATTTACTAAAGGTCTGTGTGTGTAAAAATGTGATAAAGCATGGCGTTTATTTATATATAAAAATATAAAGAGCAGCTTTGCTAACAGGGTCTGTGGAGGATTGTGTCTGTCACATTAGCAAAAGAACACATTTTACACAATAACATTTGATTAATTTGATTAATTTGCGTGTGTAAATTAATATACTTAAAAGACCTATTTCTGCCAGTTGATGACAAAATTAAAAACAAGCCAGCTGTTTGCTACCAATAAATAACCAGCTTTTAATTTAACAAGGCAAAATTTACATATTCATGTTCCCATTGTCTATTCATTCAAGGAATAAACTTGTCAATTCCATTCTACTGCAGTTTAACCAATAAAATTAAGTGGAAAAGCTAATAAAGCTGAACTCAGTAATAAATTGATCAGTCTGATCAAGTCCCTGCTGCGTTTTTTGCTGCCACCTGCAGTGTTCTGTGGCATTTAGCTGTATCTTCTTTGTAAATATGAGAAGACCTTGATAAACGGATGACCATATCATTCATCAACGTTGCATATAATTTAGCTGACAATTAATGCTATCATTGAGACATACGTAGACAAACGGGGAAGTGTTCTAAGATTGTTTTTTTTTTTTTTTTTTGAGCCAATGCCTTCTTTCATATGAAGAAAAAAAACTCAAACGTTAAAAAAGCAGCCTGCTGCAACGAATAAAATAGCACTGATTTAATACCAACATGAAATTATTTAATAAGGTCAAAAACAGGTGTCACTATTGCTGTACTTGCTGTAATTTTTGATATGTAATATTGTAATATTGTTTTTGTTGATTTAACTGCAATTCATGCACATTTTTCAGGTTGTTAAAATAGCATAGTGCTCAAATTTACACACAGACCAACCAGAAGTGAGATCATACAGATATACTAAAGATTGATAAAGAAACTGTATGTGGAATTTGTAAACGCTTGGGCCAATGTGTTGTACATTTAACAACATGTGTGTGTGTGTGTGTGTGTGTGTGTGTTTTCACCATTCTCGTTAGAAAGTGGATCCATAGTCTCCCAGTTCATGGCTTTCTGGACGGCTTTCTTCCATCTTGCGTATCGGAATTCACTCTCTGCTCAAACAATTACATCATTTATAATTCAGCAGCTTTTGTAAAACTGCCCAACTTACTGCTATAGCAGCTTCTCTTGAGTAATAATTTTAATGCACACATTTCTTGGAAACCTTACATCAGAATGCATCTGTACATTTACAATTTTAACCAATGGTTGCACTATTACCATGAGAAAATAAATAATGGCTCCTTCACTTTACACACAACTTTACTGCTTTAGGCAGAATTTTAAACACAGGTAACTTTAAATATCAGGATCAGTCATGCTGTTGATTAGAACAAGGCTCATTTAGTCGTCAGTAGCAGGAGGTATGTGATTACATGAATACAGATTTATACATCAGTTGTTAAATCCAGTGAGTGTGTAGCTGTATTATTTCAGCTTGATTAGTATATCGAGTATATAATTCTTCCTTTGTATTTATCAGATGAAACAGCTGCACTCCAGACATGTCAGTAGTGCTTACACAACATATTATAAACGTGTATGCTATATAGCCATAGGTTTGTGGGCACCTCACTATTACACCCATATGTGCACCATTGCTTCTGCAACCTGTTGCCACAAAGTTGGAGGCACACAATTGTACAGAACGTCTCTGTGTGCTGTAGCATTACAGTTTCCCTTCACTGGAGCTAGGAGACCCAAACCTGTTCCAGCATGACAATGCCCCTGTGCACAAAGTGCATTCCATGAAGACATGGTGTATTAAGGTTGGAGTGGAAGAACTTGTGATGGAGTTAGTACAGTGCACAGTGAAATGAAACAACTTTCTTCCAGGACCATAGAACTACACAAAGACTACAAAAAAAAAAAAACTACAAGAGACTTCACATAAAGTGCAAACATGTGCAAACAGCACAAGACAGTACAATAACTACTAAACCAGGACAATAGGCACAGTAAGTGACAGTGCAGCGCCAACTGGTACACAGTTCTAGTATGAAAGAAACAATAGAAACAATATAATAGATTGCTATGAATGTAAATATAACAACTATGACATACTATTCAGCAGATAGGCTTATAATATATATGGGCATGGGATGGTGTTCAGTTGACACACACACACACACACACACACACACACACACACACACACACACACACACACACACACACAGTGTGTTTATTGGAAATCACTCAATGCTTCTGAAGCTGGCCCCACATAGACAGCATAAAGATACATGAGATTACTGTGGATGGTACCACTTAGAAACCATGAAGATGGCTTTGGAACTGTTAAATTGATATGAACAGTTATGCTATAATGGCTTAGGACTACAGTTGCTACAAACAATTTTGCACTCAAGTCTTCATTAGTGAACAGCTGATAACTTCAACAAAATAGACTTCATATGACAACTATAATGAATTTCCTGTTTACACATCTGGACTCTTTGACCATGTAGTACGCAGTTATAGATGGAAATTATTTATAATTGCACTATTTGTGCAATTAAACACCCACTGACACCCAGATGAGGATGGGTTCCTTTCTGAGTCTGGTTCCTCTCAAGGTTTCTTCCTCATTTCGTCTCAGGAAGTTGAGATCTGGGGAATTTGGAGGCCAAATCAACACCTTGAACTCTTTGTCATGTTCCTCAAACCATTCCTGAACAAGTTTTGCAGTGTAGCAGGGCGCATTATCCTGCTGAAAGAGGCACCTGCCATTAGGGAATACTGTTGCCATGAAGGGGTGTAATTGGTCTGCAACAATGTTTAGGTAGGTGGTACATGTCAAAGTAACATCCACATGAATGCCAGGACCCAAAGTTTCCCAGCAGAACATTGCCCAGAGCATCACACTGCTTGACTATTATATTGAGTATATAATTCTTCAGCTTGCCTTCTTCCCATAGTACGTCCTGGTGCCATCTCTTCCCCAGGTAAGCCCGCACACGCACCCGGCCTTCCACATGATGTAAAATAAAATGTGATTCAACAGACCAGGTCACTTTCTTCCATTGCTCCATGGTCCAGTTCTGGTGCTCACATGCCCATTGTAGATGGTTTAGGCGGTGTTACAGGGGTCAGCATGGGCACTCTGACCAGTCTGCAGCTACGCAGCCCCATACACAGCAAGCTGTGATGCACTGTGTGTTCTGACACCTTTCCATCACAGCCAGCATTAACTTTTTCAGCAATTTGTGCTACAGTAACTCTTCTGTGGGATCGGACCAGGCGGGCTAGCCTTCACTCCCCATGTGCATCAATAAGCCTTGGGCACCCATGACCCTTTCACTGGTTCACCGGTTGTCCTTCCTTGGACCACTTTTGGTACTAACCACTGCATACCGGGAACACCCCACAAGACCTGCTGTTTTGGAGATGCTCTGACCCAGTCACCTAGCCATCACAATTTACCCAAAGTCTAACTTGCTCAGATACTTATGCTTTTGATTTTTCCTGCTTCCAACACATCAACTCTGAGAACTGACTTCACCTGCTGCCTAATATATCCCACCCCTTGACAGGTGCCGTTCTAATGAGATAATCAATTTTATTCACTTCACATGAACTGATCTTGAGTGTCCTGCACAGAGCCCTGACCTCAACCCCACTGAACACCTTTGGGATGAACTGGAACACCGACTGAAACCCAGTCAGCTGAATGAACACAAATCTCCATAATCATGATCCAAATTCTAGTGGAAAGTCCTTCCAGAAGAGTGGAGGTTATTATAACTGCAAAGGGGACTAAATCTGGAATGGGATGTTCAAAAAAGCACATATGGTTGTGATAGTCAGGTGTCCACAAACTTTTGGCCATATAGTGTAAAAAAGTGATGGCTCTTACACTGGTTTTCCCCGATTTGGGCACACATGGCAACCATGCTGTTGATCAGCTAATGATAGATGGATGGATCAAATGGATCAAACTTCTGCCCATTTAAGGCATGAACACGTCTTTAAGACATGGGAAGAGAAAAAGTGATCAGGAAAGAAAAGGCTGATCCCCTCAGCTCTCACCTTCTGGTTTGATTTGAGGTTGGTATTTCTCAGAGGTTACACAGGTCATGTTCTCGGGATTTAGGCTCCACACATTAACCCCTTCAGCTGCTCCGGCAGCCATTGCTGCCCCCAGTGCAGTGGTCTCAGACATAGAGGGTCTCACTACAGAGGAGAAGTACTCACAGTTAGGCATAGACACAGAAAAGTTTGACAGGTACAACTTGCACTAGGGATGGGTGATATAACAAAAATATGTATCACGATATATAGGCTTGCAGTAGTGTTGCTTAAAAGTAACATGTTTGAAAACACTTTCCTTTAAAGGCTACAAAATGAAATGACTAAAAATGATAAAAAAAATAATTTACATTCAAATGTTTATTTAAAGATAAAGAAAAGAAAGAAAACATATTTTTGTAATAAATGATGGTGTAGCAAGTGTGTATCTCTCCATGAATGTGTTTATTTGATGCTCCTTTAATGTAATTTGTTTCACACTTTTCTTCCTGCTTTCTTCCTGTTGAATTTGGATACGTTTGGGGAAAAAAACATATTTCACATATTTCAAGAAGTGATATTCAATTTTCAGCAACCAGTACAAAATTTGAACTCAAAGGTGCCAACCCTTTCAGGTGACCATACCTGATCCATATTCTAAATGATAATGTCGTTTTTTTTTCTTATCATTGTTTTTGTTGTTGCTTTTTCATTTGAATCAAACTTTTGCTCTCCAAAACGTTTTACCAGAAATTTCTGCATGACTAAAAAAACTGTTCCTGTCTTTTTATGAAAATGGACAAATATCCCATATGTGTAGTTTCATGGTCCTGTAGTACATCAGGAAATAACAGTCTAATCTATTTTAAAAATCTGTCATAGTTTTAAATAATCTATAAAACATAATTTTGAAACACATAATTCTAAAACATTGTTTTAAGGGACCCCCCCTTAACCCATCTTTATAATCTCTGTTATTCAAAATGCTAAATTTCATGCACACGGGTAGATGTATCATACAAAATACAGGCTACAGGACAACAAACAAGTTTGGATGTTTACTTGAATTATTTATTCAAATAATAATAAATAAATGTATTTATTTATTTTAATTATCATCTCATCAGAAGTTGTGAAATGCTTCTACTTTCATTGATGGACAGAAAATACAAAGCACTTTAACACACTTGATCTGTGTGTCTCTGCAGCCGGCTGACTGGTGGATATGCTTGTTTTTCTCAGCAAGAACATTTGAAACAATATACAGGACAGACATGATTACTATTATATGTCTAGTGTTTGTGTATGTTCTGTACATTAATTCGGACAGTCTGCTTTATTAGCAGTTTTTTTTTTGTTCGCTCTGCAGGAGCTTCTATGATTTTGTTCTGTACTTTTTGTTGACACTCATTGCTTAATGTTTTCAACTAAAAAACACAGGATATAATGTAAGTTTGTCGTGGATATAGCCTAATTATAAGCTTGTTCTGAAAAAATAATTTCACAATGTCTTTCTCATTAAACTTCATTTAAATATATGAATAATCGATTATTCATTTTTCATGAGCTCAAATATTTGAATACAATATTATTGAAAAATTCCCATCCCTAGCAAGAAGGAGCCTAATTATTGCATGAGAAAACAAACAAAGAACTGGACTGGGGCAGAGAGTTACCCTCCAACGGGACTATGACCATAAGCATATAGCCAAAGCCACACTGCAGTGGTCAGAGTGACCGAATCAAAGCCCAGACCTCAATCCGAATCCTACAGCTGTAACTGCAGCCAAGGATGGTCCTAGCAAGCTTTGACCCAGGCTAGTGAATCTGTCATTTTATTTAACTAATTCAATTCAATTTTCAATTCAGTTTTATTTGTATAGCGCTTTTAACAATGGACATTGTCACAAAGCAGCTTTACGGAAATAAATGGATTCACAAAGAATATATTGTAAATATTTGAATTTATCCCTAATGATATGATTAATGTTTTTTTGGTCAGAAAATGTGTAACACTCCAAGGGGTGAATACTTTTGCAAAGCACTGTCCCATGTTTATGAATAATTGAACCCAATATAGGGAAAAGCAGTGGCCCTAGAACAATCTTGTGGAACATGAAACAACAAATTTTTGCTGATGAAATAATAAAACAATTCTCTTTCTCTCTCTCTTTCACACACACACACACACACACACACACACACACACACACACACACACACACTTACCAACAGGGATACAGAGGATATCAGCCTGTAGCTGCATTAGTAATTTGTTAGCCGTCATTCCTCCATCTACCTGCAACTGAGTAAGCGAAGCTCCGCTGTCTCGATTCATCGCATCCAAAACCTGAAGCAAAACATTTGCATTTTAATCAAAAAAAAGCTGACACTGAGCCACTGTTACATTATCACATGCTGTGTTACTTTTCATCATGCAGTGAAAAAACCCTGCGGATTACATTTTAAAATCCCCACAGCAGTCACTCATTAAAAGGGTAAAGCTGTTAAGGCTACAGCTAAACAGCTCATAAACTTCTAGTATTAACTGTATTAGAAATTTCTAAATTTACATTAGAAATATAAATATGTGGTGTGCTAGCGATGCCTAATTAGAATGATGAAGATTTTGGCCTTTTCTGATCAAATTATACACCGATCAGCTATAACATTAAAACCACCTGCCTAATATTGAAATGACATTGACAGACAGGTTGACTGCTTCACTGATTACATCAACTTCTGTAGAGACACTATTATACCTACAAAGTCTGTGCAATGTTTGCCAAATAACAAACCCTGGATCACTGGTGACATCAAGGCTATCCTTAACCAGAAAAAGGAGACATTTAAAGATGGAGACAAAGAAAGGCTCAAACGTCCAATATGAGCTGAAGAGGAAATTGAAGCAGGCTAAGGAGGATTTCAAAAACAAAAAACAGAGAAAGACTTACAGCAGAATAACATCACAGAAGTGTGGAGGGGAATTACCAATTTCACTGGCTACAAAAAAAAGAACAACCAGGCACCAGTGGGTGATGTGGACAGAGCCAATGAACTCAACAAGTTCTTCAACAGGTTTGACACTGTTAAAATGCAGCCTGTACACGCACAACCCCTCATTCGTCCTCTGTGTCTCCTCCTCCATCTATTCAAACTCCTTTGCCTACACCTGTGTGCATCTCCACCCCTGCAGCTTTGCCCCCTCCTTCACCTGTGCACACTCCACCATCTGTCACAGTAACAGGGGTGAGGCTGCAGTTACAAACACTGTGCCGTGGGAAGGCAGCTGGCCCAGATGGTGTTTGTCCTAGACTGCTTAAGGACTGTGCTGCTCAACTGTCTGAGCCTCTGCAGAGGATCTTCAACCTGAGTCTAAAACTGGGGAGGGTCCCGGTTCTGTGGAAAACACCTTGTATAGTTCCAGCACCTAAAGTAAAGTGTCCAGCTGAACTAAATGACTATAGGCCGGTGGCTCTCACATCCCACATTATGAAGGTTCTGGAGAGGATGATTCTGCACCTGCTAAGACTCGAGGTTAAACACACAATAGATCCCCTGCAGTTTGATTACAGAGAGCACATTGGCATGGATGATGCTGTCCTCTACATGTGTCACCATGTTTTGTCTCATCTGGAAGAACCCGCAACTTAAGTGAGGATTATGTTGTTTGATTTTTTGAGTGCATTCAATACCATCCAACCAATCATCCTTAGAGACAAACTGAAAGGGTTGGGGGTTGACCTCTCATTTGTTTCCTGGATCACTGATTACCTGACAGAAAGGCCACAGTTTGTCAGGCTGGGTTAGGGTTAGGGTTAGACTGTTTTGGCTCCGTTCCTGTTCATACTGTACAGTCGTTGCCAAGTTTTGAGAATGACACAAATATTAGTTTTCACAAAGTTTGCTGCTAAACTGCTTTTAGATCTTTGTTTCAGTTGT